>NDXB01005717.1:0-17728 GCA_002631895.1 Agapornis roseicollis | reverse complement strand
TTTCCACAATAAATAATTGCAACTTTTGCCTTTTTTTTTTTTTTTTTGCTTATTTCTGATGAAACAGCACTGAAGAAGCCAGACAGTATGATTTGAATAGGGATTAGAACAGTATAAATAACAGAAAAATCACCCCCAAAAGTCACCAGGGAGAATGTGTTGGCTTTTCTAAAGGCTTTTATCACCATCACATCTAAGCAGTGTTTTTATATTTAATGACCAAAGAAAAAAAGAATTGTTCTCCTGCAAGGCATGGTATATGTGTTGCATAAGACTTTCTGAAAGCACAGGAGCTGGTCAGCCAGCTGTGAAGGTTATATTAGGAAACTGGGTACAAAGAAATATGTTCTGCATGAAGCTTAAAACCTGGTGGTGTGACAACCTTCTGATGAGGGTGAATTTCAGCAGGGAAAACCTATCACCTCCCAGAAGCTGTGTCATGGTTCTTCCAGCCAGGGCAGCCAGAGCCCATTGGTAATCTCTAATCACTGCCCTAGAAAAAGGCTAGAGCTCAGACATGGTGGTAACAAGAACTTGACTTGTGGAGCCAAAAGAAGAGTATTTTCATTCCCTTTTCTGCATTATGTAGCTGCTTTTCTTGCAAAACTCTAAGAAATTTGTTCTTGCTTTTAATCAGAATTAGGAGTGTCAAAGTTTTAGCACATTCCCTCCTGGGGTAGCCACTGTTTTGAAATAATTGTAAAATCAATTAGGTTGGGAAAGACCTTCAAGAGCATCAAGTTCAACCATTACCCCAGGACTGATAAAACTCACTTAAGAGAAAACTTAGTCAAACAAGGCAGTCTGGGATGCAAATATCGCCTTACTTCACCCAAGCCCCAGGAGAAGGGCAACTTTAAAGAAAAGTCCTCAGGGAAGGCAGGCACATGAATTATTAATTTCTCAGATACAAGGAGGGCAGCATCTTCACCTTTGTGCACTGTGCAGTCAAAGCACTCCTGAGTCTATTCATGAAGAAGCAAAGCCTTCTCACAGCAAAATACTTGTGGTTCTGAGCACCACAATTATTTACCTATGATTCTTCATAGAATCATAGAATAGTTTGAATTGGAAGGGACCTTCAAATGTCATTTAGTCCAACCCCTGGCAATGAGCATTTACACCTTTAACTAGATAAGGTTGCCCAGAACCACATCCAGCCTGGCCTTGAACGTCTCCAAGGATGGCACGTCCACCACCTCTCTGAGCAGCCTGTGCCAGTGTTTTCCCACCCTCATTGTAAAGAATTTTCCTCACATCCAGCCTGAATCTCCCCTCTTTTCATTTAAAACCATTACCCCTTGTCCTATTGCAACAGGCCCTGTCTCTCCTCCCCTTTCTTATAGGCCACTTTTAAGAACTGAAAGGACACATCCTTAATTTGTGGGAAGTTTCCTATCTGTTTACCTCCACTGCAAATTCAAAACGTGAAGAGTTGTAAATACCTACTTTACTGCAAAATCATAGGAAAACCCTCACATCTTCAAATAATCTCAAAAGCAAATAGTGAAATGTGAACTACATAAACATAAAGACATATGTCCACTTTTCAATTGCGAAAATGCAGTATAAGAAAGAAACCAAAAGCTTTGACATGGGAACTTTGGAACCCTCACCTACTAATTTACAAATTAATTTTGTGTATTTCGGGGGTGAGGGGAGAGGTAACAGTCTAATTTAAGTGCTTAAACACATGAACTTATTTAGGGTCAGTAACATTTTCCTGAAAGTCTCTAAAAATCATTACTTTCTTCATACAATAAAAGACTATTCCTCCTTTTTCTGGGACCTAGGTGAGCAGGACAAGCAGTCAAAGGAAGCAGCTTCAAGGGATTTAACAACTGAACTGGAGAAATTTGATTTTAAATGTGTTTCCAGTCACCTTCTGCTAAAGAGAGACAAAATACTTTCAGGATAAAACACACACAGAAAACTGTACTAGAAAATGTATTAGAAAATTATAGTCTTTCTACACCTTTTAAAACAACTTATGAATGCCGGAGTCCTGTCCTGTTCAAAGCCCTATAGCTCTGCTAGAGTGTATGAAAACTCAGGAAAGAAGAGAAATCCTCTATGCACGTTACTTAAAAACATCAATATATGGTTATTAAATATGGATTTCACATTATAATAATTTAACATTATAATAATCTAAGTCAATATTTGTTGACTTCTCCAGGCTTTTAGGATGATTTCCATAGTCCTTCTAAAACATGCCAAATTGCTTTCAACCTAATTTGTTTCTCTGAGACCTTTCATGTAAGAAACAATATAGATGGGTGTATATCTAAAGTTTTCAGTGGATTTCATTTTACTTTCCAGCATACATCAAATATAGATAGATAAATTAAAGATCAGGAGAACAGCAAATAGTTACACATCTGTGTCTTGTAAAGAAATAAGCTATGATGTGGTATGACCTGGCTTTTTCCCCATTTAAGTTAGCACCCTAAAAGGTTGTTTCACATCAAAGATATCTGTCTATGCTTTCTCAAGTCAGAGGAGAAACTCAAGTGCTACCAAAAGCTGGCTTGTCTGTTTGGGAGGACCTGAAGTGCTGTTGATCACTGCCTTTCTTCATCAGTAACACTGAGGCAGTTCCATATTTTTCAGATGATTAAAGGTAAGGATGACTGTTGCTCATGGTTCTAAACTGCTCCTGTCTGATCACCTTCACTCTGTTCTTTTCTGAAATCAATCTTTTAATCTGAGAGTGCATAAGAACATATATTGTGCCAAGAAACACATGCAAAATGACCCCTTCCACAAATAAATGCTTGTAGGCAAAAGCCAACTGCCACCAGATTCTTTAAATTTCCACCCATTTTTACATTTGCTAATTATATAATTTGCAGTTGATTAAGTGCATTTATTGTATCCTACTCTTCAAACAGCCTCCTTTATCTTGTGCTAGGGATTAAGAACTGTGTGAGCTCCACAAAAATAACCACGATTTCTATTTGTATTTAGGGAGTTTTAAAGGTATTTTATCTAAGACAAAAAGCTGTGAAACAGGAGGTAAAAAAAGAACATAATAGGAATTTTAAATAATTAAAGCCCAGGCCACTTTGCTTGTCTCCCTCAGACTAGGCTGTGATTATGGAAGCCTGTTATCACTTGATTTGCAAGGTCTCAAGTTCTGGCCATTAGCTCTGATTTTACCACAAAAAGCCAGGATCACTGACCTTTGAAACAATACTTTTATAAAGCAAAACCTAAGCAGCAGCTTGTCACCCCTTTAAAATTTGTGATTTTCTTGACCCAGCAGGGCAATATATCTATCAGATTTTAAAGGTATCATCTTTGGGTGAGTGCCAAAGAATCACTTCAGTCACCCTTTCTTTTACAACAAAGATGATGTCATTTAAATATTTATTCTTCTGAGGTCATATATTCCAAAGTACCTTTAGGGAACCTCATACCAGTGCTTAAACATAGATTAGTTACATTACAGCATTTCCACAGTAAAAGTGGTTGAGGTAACCCAGTGAACTCACAAATGCACCCCCCCCCAGTTCCCAAATGGCTGCTCAGACCACATCATTCAGGGTAACCTAGCAGTTAGGATTTTATCACTCTCCAACCTGATTAAGAGAGATAAACAAGCAAAGAGAACAGAATTCTTCTCTGTTAAAGGAGCCTTTCTCCCATTTCTGTTATATAGTCTATTCCTAACCCACCCAGTGCCAGAGATCCAGATCCTTTCTTACATACTTTTACAAGTACCAACCAGCTACCTAGGGTCAGGATGGCCACAGCTGTCTCTCTTTGCTCTTATGCATATTACTATACAAAACTGATATCTTCTTTGCTTTTCTGTAACAGTTGTTTGCTCTCAGGTTTCTAGAAATACCTGAGCATCTGCAATCTATCATTTGCTTTGTTTAAAGACAGACTCAACAATCGATATGGATATTTAAAAAAGAAATAAATCCACCTTACTAACCATGAAACTACTGATGCATGTGATTAGCTCTAAACTAGAGTGTCTTTTTAGAGTGTCTTTTATATATATTCTATATATAAGGTAGGATTGAAGCCAAACAGCTTAGTTGCATGTTCTTTAACCTTGCACATCAGTAAAAGACATAGGTCAAGGATGCCTATGTACACCCTAGTAATATAAAGGAGAATGACAACTTACTTGTCTTCACCATGGTCTTGTGGACTTCATGTTTGGGATGCAAAAATTGTTATCTGGCTAGACTCCAAAACCTGAATCATAAGTCAGGATACATAACTCAGCATATGTCTCAAAATCTATTATTTTTTTTCATCATCATAGTGAGGTATGTGTCTACATAAAGCATGACTTCCACTGAATTTGTTATGAATTCTCATTTATGAATTGATCACTCCATCTTCCAATAACTAAAATATGAACAAAGACTAAATTCTACCCTGCTTTTCAACCAGAAAGGTATAAAATAACTTCATTTCTTTACATTGATTCACATAAAAATGATGAAGATTAATTAAAGGCCATGCTCATTCCTTGAGAACCACATCCGACTTTGTCGGGGCAACTGGTCTTTCATGACCTGATTTTAAAGTGATTTTTAAAAAAGCAGCCTAAAAGCCTACACAAAAACTTGTATCAATTTATGGTACTCACAAAATTGGAATATTACCTGAGCACCTTCTTGGGTAGAAACTTTGTTTGGGAGAAAAGGAAATTTATTACTGATAATTAGCTGGTTGGTGAAATAAATAAATGATGTCTGGAACAGCAAATTTTAGGTCACAATTTCTTTTTACAGTACAACTGAAATAAAAAGACTATGACCCAACTGATAGAATTTACAGCAGGTGTAAAGTCATCGTGATTTTAAACTTGACACTGAAGGGGGAGATATTTCTTCGTTAGCACAGTAACTTTCTTTACCACTGAACAGAAGTCAAATAATATGTAGCACAATCTTCTTGGCTGCAATGTATCACATAGCAGTCCCTGAATTTATTAATTCATGTAGCGGTTAACACATTGTATATTGCAAGTCCTGTGGTACACATCAAGATATCCTATTCTGTTAGCTAATCACTATTTAGTTTATGTTTACATCACCTCACCATTATAGAATCATAGAATAGTTAGGGTTAGAAAGGACCTTAAGATCATCTAGTCCCAACCCCCCTGCCATGGGCAGGGACACCTCACACTAAACCATGTCACCCAAGGCTCTGGGCAACCTGGCCTTGAACACTGCCAGGGATGGAGCACTCACAACTTCCCTGGGCAATCCATTCCAGTGCCTCGGCACTCTCACAGTAAAGAACTTTCTCCTTATATCCAATCTAAACTTCCCTTGTTTAAGTTTGAACCCATTATCCCTTGTCCTATTATGGACAACCTCTCTTGATATTTCAACAAATATCAGGAATTAGGAATCAAAACATTTTGACTTTTTAAAATATTTTAGTAGTTGTCAGAAATGAAATTATTTCAGCACCTTAGTCCAAACATGTTCTACTTTTAACACATCACCATATCAGAGGGATTGTTACTCTGTTACCTATTGAACAAGAAACAGCTTATTTATTTATTTATCCTGAAGGTAAAATTATNAATGAAATTATTTCAGCACCTTAGTCCAAACATGTTCTACTTTTAACACATCACCATATCAGAGGGATTGTTACTCTGTTACCTATTGAACAAGAAACAGCTTATTTATTTATTTATTTATTTATCCTGAAGGTAAAATTATTCACATTCCAATCTCTTCTGTTTCAATTATTAAACCCCCATTTTAGAAATGAAGTCTCTTCACTTGCATTACTGAAATTACTGGAATCATAATGGAGAGGAAATAGATACTATCTTAATGGATAACAGGAAAAGACAAGGCAGTTAATTTTATGTGGTCTCCTCTTGCTAATCATGGCAATAAGAATATGCAGAAGCCTACCTCTTGAGGAACAGGCAATGACAGGTTCATTTAAATACAGGTTTTGGTGCTTATTTCAGGACTCAGGGTCTTGGTAGAATATAGAAATGTCAAGCAGAAGGGCTATCAACCCACCATACTGCAAATCAGGTATCCTTGGACCATACTTGAGAGATGTTTGTTTGAATTTCTTTAAAATGCCTCAAATAAAAAAGACTCTCATCCACTCCTAGGTCATGGAAAAGGGTGGCAAGAGAAAGATTTGTCTAAGTATGATTAAGTGGAGTCAATCTGACTTGAGAGGTAGACAAGAACATGGTAGAGAATAGCACAACAAGCATGGACCAGATTTCATTTTTCAATCATCTAGTGCAAGAGTTCACTACAGAGTGCACTGCATGCAGGGTATGTTACCTAATCATGAATATACTCCCAGAATGGCTTGTATTCATACTAGGCTGTGGTATAGAAAGCAGCTAGCAGGTAACTACTGTAATTTCTGGGCTTGCAAGTGGTTATATATGACACATGTTCTGCTGAGGCTGATGAAGCACAACCAATGTGCTAGGTATAACTGTCTTTGAAATCTTACTTGCACCTGACTTCTAATCAGCAAATCAAGGCACAGCATGGGAGAGATCTGCAGCAGTGCAATTAAATGTTTCAAGTGACATAAACAAGTGGTATACAAGTGGGCAATTCTGAGATCAGTTTTGGATAAAGTAAGGATGTGAATGCTGCAAGCACAATCCCCCTTTTGGTAATGAATGGATATTTAATGCTGATGTTGAATGTTAATGATACTAATTGATTTGAATTATCTGTTTGAGAGACAGACCCACTCATTTTTGAGCTGTAGGAGATAGTAAATCAGATAACATGACTATCCCCTTCAAGAGTTGTCACCAAAATGCTTAGCAGAGATTATAGCCTAACCTGTAAAGGTTGCAAGAGGACTGTTGCAAACCTGCCTATATCACATACCTAGCATAATCTGTCTGTACCTTAAACAACTAAGGGAAGAAGAAAATTACCTACAGCAAAATGTCAATAACTGACATGGACTTCATATAGTGCTGTGCTGCTATACCAGTACAATGCCATGCAACACACCAACAGCCAGGCAACAGAAAGACAGAAGAAGGATATATGCTGGCTATTCATAATCTAATATGACCACAGGACACCAGCAGTCAGAACTGGGCGCAATTAACAAATATAAGCCCTTGTAACTCATTTGGTCTTCCCAAACACTGCACTAAGGCCAGGGGAAATCAGTAACACAAGAGAAAGTGGTCAGTGGCTCAGGTTTGTCTTTTGTGGTGTTCAATGTCCAAACACAAATAAAGAACATGGACATAGAAGCTGATGGAAGTTGCATGTATGCTTATATGAAAAGAATAAGCAAACAATGAACAACAGCAATTAGCAGAAAGTGTAGCTCAAGTCACTATAAATTTCTGCACAAGTTTTAGAAAAATGAAAGAACAAAAGGAAAATATATTTTCTCAGGTTATATGCAATAAGGATGAAAATGAAAATTAAAGCCACAAAAATGTACAATGCAAACAAGAAGCACCTGACTTACATCAAGGCGCTGACAAAACTGAGCGTGTGGTGTGAATACTCTCTCAGGCTAATTAAGGCTGGAGATGGGAAGATAGCTTCTTGCAAATAGGAAGTTGTTAATCAAATTTGAATGAGAAAAAATACTGCAAAAATTATAGAATCATATGCAGTGTTGCACCCTAACTATTCTATGATTCTATGGGATTGTTGTGGTCCAAATGCAGGACCCAGCACTTTGTCTTGTTGAACATCATATCATTGGTCACAGCCCATCAATCCAGCCTCCTGGATCTGTAGTCCAAATCCCTTTGCAGAGCTTTCTTATCCTTCAGCAGAAACTCCCAGCCAACTTGGTGTTGTCCACAAATTTACTGAGGGTGCACTCAATCCTCTCATCCCAATCATCAATAAAGGTATTAAGCAACACTGACCCTAATACTGAACCCTGAAGGATATCACTAGTGACCAGTTGTCAACTAGGTGTGATGCCTCAATTTACCAACACTCTTTGGGCTTAGCCATCCAGCCTGGTTCCAACCCAGTGAAGAATCCTCCTAACCAGGCTATGAGCAGCCAATTTCTTCAGGAGAACCCTGTGGGAGGCAGTGTCAAATGCTTCAAATAAGTCCAAATACACAATGTTGGTAGCCTTTCCCTTATCAACAAGGTGGGTCACCTTATCATAGAAGGAGATCAGGTTGGTCAAGTAAGATGCATTGTATGGACTAATTAATCCTACAAGCATCAAGGAGACTGCTCTTTTTTTGCACTTCATCAAATAACGGAGCACAGTCTGCTCAGCCAGTTGGATGTTAAACCATTTGCAAATAAGCTTAGTTCTGGTTAACGGAAATCCCTCATAGCAGAGAGCATGCACATAATTATGTGGATAAATAAAAGCCATATTTAAGTTAGGCAAATACACAGAAATTCAAAACACTTAAAATTCAAAGTACTAGTTTCTGGTATAATTTACATCAGCTCTATAGGATTCACCTGCACTTCATGGTTAACCACTGTGATTGACAAAGCAATCTATGATAATAAGCTATAGTATTGGTAGTTTTAGAGAGTGATAAGGTACCATCCGAGACTTCTCCGTACTAAACAACACCAGTTCCCTTAGCCATTCCTTATGTGAATGACAAAGCAAACGTGTGTGTGATAATAAGCTAAAATATGCCACAGATGATATCTTCCTTGCTGCAGTGTGACAAAAGTCTAGGCACAGAAAATCTTACCTGCTACTGACAGGCTTATTTTTACTCAGAAATGTAAGCTGATGCTGCAAGTGTTGGTTGCAGTAGATTCATTTTTCCATATAAAAAGAAGTTGCCTCACATGGGTTGTGTATTGGTAAAACAAATCCACGGGAGTCAATCTATCAAAGTGAAATTGGACCAGGGAACACATTTTATGGGGAAAATGACAGCTAATGCAGGAGGTAGAACAGGTTTCATACCCTTCTCTGTCCTCAGTCATCACTGCAAGTAGAAAGTCTGATCTGCACCATTAGACTTTTGTTGAAGAGATTTCCCATTATGAATGTGAAAGACTGGAACTGTGCAAGTCCCTGAAGCCTTCTGAAAATCAGAGCCACTCCAGTGAATGTGACAACTAGCATTTCCATCAAAGTGATAAGGGGGTGAAGAAACGAAAATGCTCAGTCACCTGGGGGAGGAATCACATGTTAAAGAGAAATACATGGAGGTTTGCTTACAAAAAAAAGTATACGTTTGCTACAAAATGTTTATATTTAATGCAAATTAATTTGAAATAGGAGATCAGCTTTTGCTCTGGTGCTCTGCCTTGTGAAGCTAATTCATGTCATAAGAGGGCTGTACCCCCATTTTCTGTTTTGGGCAAATGGGATTCCCTCATATTTTTTAGAAATGAGGCATGCAAAAGTAATAGTAACATTCAAAGAAATGAAAGAGGATTTTGTAATGTGAGACTATGTCATGACCCAGGCCACAGACTGTTTGATGTCAAATCAAAAAATACCTGTTCAGGATATTCTCTTCATTCAGCACCTCCTATAATTAGTTATTCAGGAACAGGATTTTTGATTATGTAAAACAGAAAGTTGTATACGGATGTCACTGAGCAGGAATAGATGTTGGGAAATGCATCTATAAAATTGTCTAAAGTAGTTCCACCTGATACAGGGACTCACAACACAAGAATCTGCTTGGTTTTCAGAAAGGAAAAAAAAAACCTCTGGTAGTAACAACTAAATAAACAATAAGTAATTAACAGGGGTCTCTAATTAACTAGAATTTATTCTTTGACTCAAAACTGGAAGATACTTCCAGGAACTACTGTTTTAAGAACTTGTTGCTTAGTAACTCTTATCTTAGAATCATAGAATTGTTAGGGTTGGAAGGGACCTTAAGATCATCTAGTTCCAACCCCCCTGCCATAAGCAGGGACACCTCACACTAAACCATGTCACCCAAGGCTTCATCCAATCTGGCCTTGAACACTGCCAGGGACAGAGTACTCACAACCTCCCTGGCCAACCCATTCCAGCATCTCACCACCCTAACAGTAAAGAATTTCTTCCTTATATCCAATCTAAACCTCTCCTGTTTAAGTTTGAACCCGTTACCCCTTGTCCTGTCACTACAGTCCCTAATGAAGAGTCCCTCCGCAGCATCCCTATAGCACTCCTTCAGATACTGGAAGGCTGCTATGAGGTCTCCATGCAGCCTTCTCTTTCCCAGGCTAAACAGCACCAACTTTCCCAGCCTGTCTTCGTATGGGAGATGCTCCAGTCCCCTGATCATCCTCGTGGCCCTCCTCTGGACTTGTTCCAACAGCTCCATGTCCTTTTTATGTTGAGGACACCAGAACTGCACACAATACTCCAAGTGAGGTCTCAAAAGAGCAGAGTAGAAGGGCAGGATCACAAGATACATGCCTTCTTGTTTATAATGTCCTTTACCCCAGATTTCATTTTCACTCTCTATATTCAAGACAGCATGGGATGAGTTATAATTATGCCTTTCCTAATCTCTGAAGGGAATCCATTATCTAAAGGGAACTCCACAGTAAGGCTGAAGTTGACATGGTATACAACTCAGCCTTTGACATAGTACACAAACCTACTAGCCTTAAAACTGAGAGTATTATTTGATTACAATGATGGCTGCTTTTCAATTGCAAGTCTTTAGTAGCTAGAGTAAATAAATAGAAAGCAAAAGTGTGCTTTGCACAATTTATTGTGGTAACATCATAAGAAAGAGCAGCAGAAATAGCAGGAGATTTTTTCCTAGTGAATAAAACCAATGAGACTCATTTAATTAGTCCCTAAATAATGATATCCCTCTTTTAATATAGATAATTTATTTCTACAATTTAATCCCACATCATATTCTACATCAACTATGGTGCAAAACCAGAGCTATATTTCATTGATTACTTGCTTTTATGTGAAGACTTATTTCTGAAACTAATTAATAGTTTAACTTTGGAATCTCAGTTCTTTGCACATGCAGAACCTGCAGACACAAGATGTAGGTGCCTGTGAAACAGGGACACCTTGGTAGGTAGAGTTAGTACAGGGGCCTTTGAAAGTCTGCCAAAATCTGAGCTGCTAGGAACAAATCAAGATGACGAAAAGGTGGGGTTGGGGGTTTGGGGGACTGTAAAGAAATACCTGATGAAAACAAAGAAAACTGACAGCTTAAGAGCTGGATTAATTCATAACAACTCTGAAGTTATCCCTCCTGTTGGCAATATAGGAACTATTTTGTTGCTACTGAAAGCCATTAACTAACACTGCCTTACATCAGTTACCTGGTGAATTATTGATCCCTTTTTGTTGCTGAACTGGAAGATTTTTGCACCAATTTTTTACCTGCATGCAGTTATAACCCTGCTACAAGTTTGCCCCATTATTTGGCAGGCATGCAGTCCTATTCTAGACAAAAAAAATGTTCCTTAGTTTGTACAACTTCTTAAAACCATGTTTTCCATCAAAAAGATCCTGTTGCATACCAGTAATTGTTGAAGGACAAGATCTCAGTCTTGAAGAAGCCCACTTAGACTCCTTTGCCATGACAAAAGCCCCATTGACTCTCTAATGAGTACAGACAAGCAGGATGAGAAAAGAGAATTGCATTTTCTTATGAAGAGTTATGGTAGCAATGGCTCTTATACTACTGGAAAGCAAATTTTCACAGATTCCATTCCTGATTTCCTATGGAAGTAGAGATGACACAGTCTTGTCTGTCTTATCTGTGTATAATTTCCTGCCTTTTTATATCTTCTAAACACTGGCCAATTTCAGCGAAAAAATCTCAAAGTTACTAAATCCCATTAATTTCATGCAAATTAACAATGTGGTGGAGGAACCGATTTGAATTAACTAATGGACTGAGAAGCTTGTCAGGTGAGCTCAGTCATAGTATCAGACACTGGGGAATCCACAGGGTAAGAAGCTATGTAGATGAAAGTGACTATTTAGCTTTCTGGCATAGACCTGAACTAAATTTTTAAGAGGCAGCAACTGGTACCTGAACTAAAGTTTTAAGAGGCAGCAACTGGTACAGTAAGAGTCTATTCTGTTGTGATGCAAAATTACTGATATTTTAGACCCCAGACTGGCATATAGCTAATACGATGCTCTCACACATTTTATGTAGGCTATACCTTTGTAACACAAATATATATGGAGACATTACACCTACCCATGTCAAATCTAGTCTTTTTTAATCTCACCTATAATGGCCTGCAAAATTAAAGTATCCAGGTCATGCTGTTGATAAGTATAAGGACAGGGAACAAAAAGTGTCTGAAAAGAAAATAATATGAGATTGTTATATTCAAGAGAAGGGAGAACGTCATAAAAGAGTTCTGCTCAGAAGAGAGCTTCAGACGAAAAGATTTGTCAGAACACAGAGAAAAAAGCTAGCAGAGCATTTGCCTGCTGTTCTGTGCTGGGGCTACAAGGAATTCAGAGAACTAAAGCTACTGAAGGTCTGGAGATGATCTTGACTAGTTGAAATTGTTGGCATGATTTTCTCTGTCACTGTTAAGAAGATGTATGAGATACATTACGAAAATATTTTGGATTTCAGAAAAAGTGATGTCTCTTTTCCATATTCAATTGATCGAAACACTAGCAGAGGCTCCAGTTTTAGCTTTAAAAGTAATTTAAAAACCCAATAGTCAGCAGAAAATGTGAAAGAATACAAATTTTAGCAAAGAAGAAAAGTCACTATGAGACTATTTCATATAATTCAAAATTAAGGATACTTTACCTCTTCACAAATATTCATGTTATGTGCATGCATGTACATACTAAGGTAGCCATGGAAAAAAGTCTCTGTATACAACCTTTTTCTCTGGTTTCTCGGGTCCAAAAAAAAAAAAGCAGGCTGGAATGGTGTATTCCCATATGCATATGTATTCATATTTATATATGTATTGCTCTTCCAGCACTACATATGTGCAAACATGAATGTATATGTGATATATGTACACTTGAACCCAAAAATGCAAGTATTTATAAATCAGACATTAATATACTAATATGGATATTCATTTTTTCTTTTTGTGAAGGGGAAACATGGTAATGGTCCAAATACAAGCCAGATGTAAACCAGCAGAAGAACGACCAAACAGCTTTACTCTCTTCTGAAGCCCTGATTGATATTTGTCAGGTTTTTTGACACCTGTCTGTAGGGTTAATAATTACTACATGCCTTTAGACACAGCCTGCTGCTGCCCTGATTTTATTTCTGGGGGGTGCTGGTGGGGGTAGACAGTGTTACCTGCAAGAGCTGTGGAATATGGGGTGCCTGAAAAAGGTTATGAGGACATTAAAACTCTTGAAGACATTGTTGCTGGGTTAGCTGGCACTTGCATCCTTGAAAGATGGGCACAGAAACCCCTCTTCCTCTTTGCTAATTTCCTACTTAGATCTATGTTTATCAGATTTATCAGAATCTTTTCAGCTCTAACTTGAAGTTTTCCTTAATACATCCAGAGAATGGCACAAGCCATCCTGCCCCAACAGCTTCACTAGTAATGGACTGCTATTTAGCCTAAATGAAAAAAAAAACCCAAAACAAAAAAAAAAAAAACAAAAAACCAAAAACAAAAAAAAAAAAAACCAAAAACCCAAAAAAAAAAAAAACCAAAAACCCAAAAAAAAAAAAAACCAAAAACCCAAAAAAAAAAAAAACCAAAAACCCAAAAAAAAAAAAAACCAAAAACCCAAAAAAAAAAAAAACCAAAAACCCAAAAAAAAAAAAAACCAAAAACCCAAAAAAAAAAAAAACCAAAAACCCAAAACAGAAAACAGAAGGGGAGAAAGAGAAAAAGTCGCATGCACAAAAGCACTGCCTTTGCTCCCCTTGTTCAAATGGAGCTGAGAACAGTGAAGACAGAGAGATTATCACCCCAGCTGGACCAGTGGTACCACATGAAAACCTCAGGCTGATTCTCAGGGGCTGATGGCTAAAAAGGGAAAAGCTAAAGTTTAGATCAGTCATTGTGCTATATAGCAGCAAGAGTAAGAGCTAATGTGTAATTCAAATAGTGTGTTAATTAGTAGAACGTAGATTACAATCCCTGGGAAATGACAGAAAGAATAGTTTCTCTTTGAATTAAAAGAGTTGTAAACTTGTGCCTGAGGATTATTTAACAACAGATTTCCTTCTATCAGATAATTAATAATTTATCAGTTTTAAGAACAGAAAATTTTGAAAATATTTCAGGCATGAACCTCTGACTTAACTGGGTTATTCTAAAGATCTCCACATACATACCCTCAAATAAAGATATTTTGATTTCCACAGCAGAACAAGAACACCATTGGGAAGAAAGGGAAAAAGGTTCACTTCAGAAGAGGATTGTCACACTCCAGAAGGAGTTAAACCTCAGTTTAACCACATTAGCACCAAGGAACTGGAAGAAATGTTTTGCATTTCAACTTAACAGAACTTAGGTTGAATTTTAGTGCCCACTGCCTGAGTTTGTCAGCAATTCTGACTGACCCTGAAATGTTAAGCACAATGTCAATGGCCTGTGAGATGCCCTCTGGTTTCTGTGGGCACTTCCTCATATCTTGAGGCCACACTGAGAAGTTTTCATAGAAAGGTGACCCTCTGGCAGTACTACCTCAGTTCCAGGAGTAAAAACTACTTCCCACTTCCCTCCACCCTGCCAGCGCATATTCTTTTCCTTGATGCCAAACATCTATATTGTCATTTTACATTAAGATGACACCATCTTAATGTAGGGGAGACTCCTAGGGAATGCTGCTTAGGGCCACTTTCACAGCAGTTTCCAAGCATGGCTATGGCCTGGGAAAGATGCTGGCCTCCAGTACAGCAGCACAGAGCACCATGAGCAATGCCCAACAGTCCACTGCAGCCTTGGGCTCAGGCAGGTAAGCAGCCCTATGCACCAGAAAAATTCTGTCTCTTTGTAAGCTTGTGCCAGGGCACAGCACTGCAAAAGCAGGCAACAGCAGCAGCAGAAACTATGATGCAAAAGGCAGAGAAAATTGATTGTTCCCAAAGCATGTATTGGATAAGCTGACACCTGCCAGCCCCAAGACAGAGGCCTATGCCTAAACAGAAATAGCAGTGGCAGCTCACCCCTTGGCTGGGCTTACTGTGCTCAGTAAATTGGAGAGCGCGCTATTGATTAAAGAGTGCAGAGCAGGTCTTTGGGGTTTTATCTGAAATACAATGAATCTTTGGGAAATGCAGCTTCCCAGATGAGGGATATGGAGCAATGCTCAGCAGGGCTTTGCAGTCTCAGATTACAGAACAACTTCACTGCCAAACCATGTAAATGGGTTGATAACTAAATGGCAAGAAGAGCAAGGACTTACTTTGTGCCACAATAACTTTTTGCTCAAAGAAAGCAATCTGACAAGCAAAATGAATTTAAAAACAAAAAAAGTTTCATTAACAAGGGGTTGGAAAGAAGGAGATAGTTTAAAAAGTCTTGACATTTGCCCAGCTGATTTAATGGAGGAGGAGTTTGTTCCTTTGTAAAACTAAATGCCTAAGGATTTCTGAAGCACAAAAATGATGGTTTGCACTCGGGCTCACCTGTATTTTACAAAGGAATCTCCAGCTCTTAAATCATGTCTGCCTCATCTCTTCCCTCCAATGCGTCTTAAATGGATTTATGGGAAACTCCGGCCTGCCCATGCCTGGCACCTCACCTGCCCTTTCCATCCTCCTGAAACACCAACTCCACTGATGGTGCATCTTGTTGCTTCGACACTAGTCTAGTATTGTAATTCCTTCCTGAGTACAAGGACCAAACAGTACAGGGAAAACCCTAAAAATGAATATGAAGGGCTGACACAGAATCATAGAATCACAGAATAGTTTGGGTTGGAAGGGAGCTTCAAAGATCATCTAGTCCAACCCCCTGCAATAAGCAGGGACATCTTCAACTAGATCAGGCTGCCCACAGCCACATCCAGCCTGGCCTGCTATAGTCCTCTTTGACTAACCAAACCATATTGGTGCTGTTTCTCTTCAGCTTCCTTTTCCATCTACTCCCCATCTCCCTCTGCTGTAATCCATCTCACTCAGGCCTGCAAAGAGCCACATTGTCTTGGAATAAAGAAGTAATAAATTAAGGAATGAATAACACTACCCAAAGAAGCAAAAGCTTCCAGCAATGGCTATTCATTATTTATTTGTTATCATCAGATTAATAAGTGATCCTTGTCTTTCAGGAGATTGCTTTATAACTGTCTGCTCTATGTCTTTTAGGAAAAAATTAAGACATCCATTACAATAACAGCACTTGCACTTTATGTTTTCAAGACACTTTAGAAGCATTATATTAATTATGTAGTGTACATTAAATTCTTTGCAACAAATAGATTATTGCTTTCTGACATCCAGAGTGCATGTAGCATAAGGATAATAAGAAGAGGAGGAGCAATGAAGGACTGTCTTCAAGGAGGGCCACAAAGACGATCAGAGGGCTGAAGCACCTCTCCTATGAAGGCAGGCTGAGAGAGATGGGGTTGTTCAGCCTGGGGAAGACAAGGCTCCAGGAAGTCCTTAGAGCAGCTTCCACTGCCTAAATGGGCTGACAAAAAAGCTGGAGAGGGACTTTTTACAAGGACAAGTAGGGATAGGACAATGAGTAATGGCTTTAAAATGAAAGACGGCAGATTTAGATTAGACGTAAGGAATAAATTCTTCACTATGAGGGTTGTGAGGCATTGAAACAGGTTGCCCAAAGAAGCTGTGGCTGCCCCACCCCTGGAAATGTTCAAGGTCAGGTTGAAAGGGGCTTTGAGCAACCTGGTCTAGTGGAAGGTGTCCCTGCCCATGCAGGAGGCTTAGAACAAGATGATCTGTAAGGTCCCTTCCAACCCAAAACATTCTATGATTCTAAGACTATCTCAGAATAGCCTTTCTTTTTATTATGTGTTCTGAGCAAAGTGTCTCTAAAATTAATCTCAAGCATAGTCTTTTTGGCTCAAGGGTAGAAATAACTTGCACAAGATGTCTGTTCTCTGACATCTCTGCTCTTTAAGAAGTACAGCTCCATGAGGCATACAGGGTTCACGTCCACATCTGTTCTGCACGTGGCAGGTACCCAGGTCTTACACCGAACACTTTGCTCTATGATACTATTAAATGACATTTACCTGTACTTATTTATGCAGAATGCTGGGTGCAATTTAGCCTGAAGAATATATCAATACTAATTAGATTTTATATTCATAGAATAGTTAGGGTTGGAAAGGACCTCAAGATCATCGAGTTCCAACCTCCTGCCATAAGCAGGGCCACCTCACACTAAACCATGCCACACAAGGCTTCATCCAACCTGGCCTTGAACACTGCCAGGGACGGAGCATTCATGACTTCCCTGGGCAACCCATTCCAGCATATCACCACCCTCACAGTAAAGAATTTCTTCCTTATATCCAATCTAAACCTCTCCTGTCTAAGTTTGAACCCGTTACCCCTTGTCCTGTCACTACAGTCCCTAATGAAGAGTCCCTCCACAGCATCCCTATAGGCCCCTTTCAGATACTGGAAGGCTGTCATGAGATCTCTACATAGCCTTTCTCTTCTCCAGGCTGAACAGACCAAACTTTCTCAGTCTGTCTTCATATGGAAGATGCTCCAGTCCCCTGATCATCCTTGTGGCCTCCTCTGGACTTGTTCCAACAGATCCATGTCCTTTTTTGTTGAGGACACCACAACTGCACACAATACTCCAAGTGAGGTCTCACAAGAGCAGAGCAGAGGGGCAGGATCACCTCC
>NDXB01005716.1:5834-22996 GCA_002631895.1 Agapornis roseicollis | reverse complement strand
GTCAGCGACAAAGATGTTGAACAAGACCGGTCCCAACACTGATCCCTGAGGGACACCACTTGTTACAGCTCTCCATCAGGACACTGACCCATTGACCACNGACAAAGATGTTGAACAAGACCGGTCCCAACACTGATCCCTGAGGGACACCACTTGTTACAGCTCTCCATCAGGACACTGACCCATTGACCACACTCTTTGCGTGCAGCCATGCAGCCACTTCTTTATCCACCGAGTGCCCCACCTATCAAATTGATGTCTCTCCAATTTATAGACAAGGATGGCGTGTGGGACAGTGTCAAACACTTTGCACAAGTCCAGGTAGATGACGTCAACTGCTCTACCCCTGTCCATCAGTTCTGTAGCCCCATCATAGAATGCCACCAAATTGGTCAGGCAGGATTTCCCTTTCGTGAAGCCATGCTGGCTGTCACCAAGCACCTAGTTGTTTTTCATGTGCCTTAGCATGCCTTCCAGGAGAATCTGCTCCAAGATTTTGCCAGGCAGAGAGGTGAGACTGACTGGTCTGTAATTCCCTGGGTCATCCATTTTCCCCTTCTTGAAAGTGGGGGTTATATTACCCTTTTTCCAGTCGTCAGGAACTTCACCTGACTGCCATGTCTTTTCAAATGCAATGGACAGTGGCTTAGCAAATGCCAGGTTATGCAGAGTGTTGGTCACTTACCAAAGGTCTGCAGTTGGTGAGAGGTGTCTCTGCCTCATGGGGCAACCCTAGGAGCGTGCCCTATCTCAAGGTGAGACTGCCATGCAGCCAGCTGCTTATCAGGGATAGCTCAAAGAAAGCTCACTTAGGCAGTCATACTAATGGAATAAAGTGGTTGGCTTGCAGTCTAACTACATGTAATCAGAAAGGTATACAAAATACCCTTGTACCCACAAATGTCATGGTTCTTTGACAAATGAATCTTGGAACACATTGCTATTCATGTGTTAATTGCATGCATCAATGCTCACTTGTTCTTTTGTGAGTTTTCAGGTAACATATTGGAACTAAAGAAGTTGTTGACATAGTTATGTCTTAAACCTTTACTTCCTTTGGAGCCTGTACCCAACTACCACTAATTTGGTTAAGGAATTGAGTGCATCCATCACATTTCGTCACTTTGTTCAGGTACTTTTAGCAAGGCGCAGAGACTCTGAAAGAAGAATATATATATAATTCAAAACAAAACAGTTGGTTGTTGGCTAACACACATTGGCTTATTAGTTAGGGTTTAATAAGCTTTAGACTAACCATTAGCAAACATGACACTTCTGTTAAGCTACCTGAGAAGTCTCTGAGGGACAGGCAGGTATGAGTCAAAAGGGGAAGGGTAATTTCTCACGATTCTCTAACATCACCAAGTTGCCATCCTCCACCAGCTCCATCCACACTGATAACATGATGCAATGATTCCTAGCTAGTCTCCAGCTAGACTTGACCAGTCTGTTCCAGGTTTTGGGTTTTTTTTTTTTTTCCTTTAGGATTTTATACCTTTTCATGTTGGTACTTTTCCTCTTGAACTACTAACTATCTAATGTCAACAGCCTTACATGTGTCTGTATTTCAATTTTCTCTTCTCTCTACAAATAGCTATCATAGCTCTCTCACAGCAGTGCAGTTATGGACCTGTGCCATATCAGAGCTAGGTACTGGATATATGTACACAGGCAACTAAGTACCTAGCAGATGTGGGGTGAAATTCATAACTGTGGTAATTTCTTCTTCTGTGACATGAAGAAAGAAGGTCTGAGGTCGGACCGGATGTTACCTTCTAGGCCTTTCCAAACTACATTGCTATGATTTGATATATAAAGAACTTTAGAACCTAACTTTGGGCTTTAAATTCTGTAGACACTGTGGCACTTGACACATTGCAGTGCCAAGTTCTTTCACGGCTTTACCTTTGTTCTTCTCTTGCTATTTCAGTTTTTCCACCTCAAATATGAGAAATCCAATAACTTGCTTTTCGAAACACTTTCTGACAAGGTGTGAAAATTCCTTGTAGACATTATTCAACAAGTTGTTAGGTTTTCAGGTACTAATTAGTACCCTGAACATTATTTCTAGATAGAAATGAGTTCATATGTTCGTAAGCCTGGAGCATTCAAAGGATAAGCTATTACATTGTTCATTCTGGAACTTAATCAGTGTGCAAAAGCAGAATCCAAGATTATTGCTGCTACCTTAACAGAGAGGCAAGAGAGGTCTGAACATGTATAATCTGCAGAAGAGTTGAAATGATTCAGAAAATGTTAAACATATCATAGTTATCTCCAGTAGAGGTCTAAAAGAAGAAACATTTTCAAATGAGAGGGCTCAAAGCAGAAAAGTGACTTAATATATTATCTTAAAAACAGTGTCTGCAAAAGATTTTCACTCCTACAGAAGATAAAAAGGAGTGCAATAACACTCATTCAGAATTCAAAAAGTGCTGGAACTAAGCTGTCCTAAATTATTCCCTTTAGTTTTCATATGATGATATGCCATATCCTATCAGATCTCTTAGTGTTCACCCCCCCCCCATATTTGATCTATGGTATGTTTCTCAAATCCTGCTTTCAAATACAGAATTGATAAATTTCTAGTATGCTTTTCTAATTCTGCTGTCTAAAAACATTAGAGGAAATAACTTATTACCAGATTACAGAGAGTTGTGAATAACCATAAGGGAGAAAAAAAAGAAATACAAAAAGCCAAAATTTTGGCATCCAATTTTAGACATCTTTCATATTTCTGAATTCTTATACAACTGTAACTGCCAGCATGGGGGCAATGAAAAATGAGTAAGTAGTGACCCTCTGTTAAAAGTTGTTTACATGACTCACACAGCACACACAGAAACTCTGGGAAAGAAACAGATGTAGTTCTCCAGAATGAATACCTAAAGAATAAAAGTATTCTTTAACTACTAATCATTTGCTTGACTAGAAAGCAAAAGCATAATGAGAAAATGGAAAACCTGACTAAAGAACAGGATGTTACTCAATAGAGGGAAGCACGAGATATCCCTACAACACACAGAGGCAGGGATCAACTAGCTAGCCAGGAGCTCAGAAGAGAAAGAGCATCAAGGTGCTCAAGTGGATTACAAGCAAACTGTAAGTCAGCAACACTATGCTGTTACCAAAAAAAAAAAAAAAAAAAATAAAGGCGAATTATGTAGCAGGAAGCATAAAAAGTAATACAGCCTGTAAGCCAGAACAGTTTCAAATCCACATCCACTCTTCCAACGAAAAGTAACCAAGGTTTCAGAATTTGAGAGAGTCCAAAGGAAAGCAAGGAAAACAGTGTCTTAATAAGTACATTATGTTTAACCTATAAACATAGCTTAGAAAGAGACAGAAGACCTCTTTTATGTGAAAGTGCCACAAACTGGAGAACCTTTCACCACGCACACCCTGAAAAGGGCAAGTAACAAGTTTAAACAAAACTTTCTTATGGATACCTCTTCTGATGGAAGCAAGGAGCTTCGGGCACACTGTCCCTCTCTGAATGTGCTGCTGAATGTCAGATGGGACCTACAGCCCAAGGGCATGGCTAAAGGTGTGATGAACTCCTCATCTCATGCCCTACCTTATGGTTCTATGACTCTGGGAGTGGCAAGCCGTAACCCTCCTTAATGCGTTTTCTGAATGGGATTTTGTCAGACAAGCTGCAGTGGTGAGGTACCTCACAGGTTATGGCCTTGTCTGTAAGCCTTGCTGCAAGAACCAGGCCACCTCCTCACCCCATCAACCTTGGTGGCCATAGTGACTGTCCCCTCCCTAGAGCCAGCTAGAGACATAGGAGCCCCAGGGCCATGGTACCAGAGGCACAGGCATCTTGGAGACCTAGAATCAAGTAGGTTGGAAAAGGCCTTTGAGAACATCAAGCCCAACCATCACCCCAGGACTGCCAAGACCACTAAAACATGTCATGGAGAGTCTTCCCTACATGTTTTTTGAACAGTTTCAGGGACAGTGACTCCACCATTTCCAAGAAAGCCTGTTCCAATACCTGATTACCCTTTCAGTGAAGAAACCTTACCTAATATCCAATCTAAACCTCCCCTGGTGAAGCTTTAGGCTTGTCCTTAAACCTTGTTTATTGGGAGAAAAGACATGCCACTTCTTCTCTCCATCCTTTTTCAGGCAGTTGCAGGAAGCGGCAAGATCTCCCCTGTGCCACCTTTGTTTCCCTTTTCTGAGCCGGCTCCAACACAATTTCTCTCCTGTAGTGAGGATCCCAGAACTGAATACCTGATTCAAGGTGTAACCTCAGCAGTGCCGAATACGGGGGGGAGAGGGTGTGGGGTGGTGATCACTAGCACTGGCTTGATACAGGCCTTCTTGGCTACCTGGGCACAAACTGGATCATGTTAAGCACCATCAATCAGCACCCCCAGGTTCCTTTTCACCGAGCAGCAAGGCTGGTTGAGCATTCCTATATGCAGCTCCTGACCAGCTCGGGACTGGGAAGATCAGGGAAGTGGCCTAGTGAGCAAAGTGTCCGTTCCCTGCTCCTCACTCTCCTCTCGGGCTAACCCTGCTTGTCCTCCTCTCCGTGCCTGGCCACCCCAGGGCCGGCCCTTCTCGCCGCTGATCCCATGCCTCCCGGCCTCGTCCCACCGCCTGACCCTTCTCCGCGGGTGCCGGCTCTCCCGAGGAGGGGGCAGACGGCTGGAGGAGCTGCGGCGCGGCCGACTGAAGGCCGGCGGCCCGCCCCTGGGAATACTGCCAAGGGACCCGGCCGAGCTTCCCGGAGAGAGGGGGAAGTTCCTGGGACGCTGCTCACCCGGCCCCCGCAAGGTCGGATGAGGTGTGGCCCTGCCTAGCGAGAGACGGCCACGCCGCAGCTTTTCCCGGCACGGGGCGGGGTGGGGGGGGGGCTGCTGTGTCCCGCTGCCTGTCGGGCGAGGACTTGTCTGCCCCTCATCCCGGAGGTTGCAGCTCGGGGGCTGCAGGTGAGTGGTGCCGATTCCCCCTCTGTCGCGGCAGACCCCCATTCCCTCAGTAATCGCCTCCTTCCTGCACCTCTCCTCCCGCGGAGTACCCCGGCCATCCTGCTGAGCGGCGCACAGCCTGTTCCGCTTGAGGAAACCGCCGTCTCCACCGCGGCACCTGTTTTGAAACGCTCCGTGGAGTTTTCACTTTGACCTTTAGTCTTTCTGGTACCCGTTGAGCTTTTTTCACCCTTTGCCTGTCCTTTAGCTCCCGTTCTTACAGGCATACCTCGGCACAGCGGGTGCGGAAGGACTGTGGGAAGGGGTGGTCCTCGTCCTCCCGACACACCGTCCCGGCAACACTGGTACTTAGTTGAATATAAGGCGTTCTATGACCTGCTAACCTTCTCTGCTTTCAAAATGTCACTGCTTAACTACACCATAAAAGCTACTAATTTGACCTGAGCAGCAATTACATAGATGAGGTACATCGTGGGATGTGGATGGTGCTCCTGCCAGGTGGATAGGTTTGGGTTTAAACTCTCCCCACTGCAACGAGAAGGTGTTGACTTTCTCAGACGTGCAAGCCCGGACCTTTAAATCTAGCATCATACTGAGAAAATGTTGCTCCTGCTTTCTTTTAAAAAGCTGCAATCAGTCATTTAATCTCAAACTCATTAGAGTTAATGAGAAAAAAAAATATAATCAGAGTGGTTTTTGCATTCTTTGGAGTCTTATTTTTTGCTATAGCCTTTTTATCTTTTTTTTTTTTTTTTTTTTTTTTTTTTTTTTTTTTTTTTTAGCTAAGTATTGCATGCGTGGACCATTCCGTACTCCAGCAGAGCAAACCAGATCCTAACAGCATTCCAAGTAGACCATGCCTGAAAAATCGCAGTGAATTTATTCTGCTGTTTTTATGAGTCATGCCACCATGTTACATGATTCCTCCTTCTTTCCTTTCTGATGGGGCAGGAGTAGTTTTACACAGCCTCTTGAGGGCTTCATGTTTTCGGATCCCATTTTTTGCCAATATAATTTGCTCTTTTGTTTGGATTGTTTGTTTTGTTGCAGTCTTTGTGGGGCCTTGAAGTTCATAATGTTTTCTTGTTTTGGCAAAGCTCTTTAGAAAATCAACAGAATACATCAAAGAAATTTCTGTTAAAAACCAAATAAAACCACAGATAAAGCTGTCCCCAAGTGATAAAATGATTACATGCCTATTAGACCTTAATTACAGAAATACATTTCTTCCCTATATAGCTTTTTAAACTGTTGCTCACCCATTAGATCATGAAAGCTTATCAGGAGCTTTCAGTGTCTTATATGTATTTTGTGTTCTAAGTGTAATTGAAACCATCTTTTAAATTGCCTGGGAGAAAAAGGCTTGAGTACAAGGCCTGAAGGAAGGGTTCATCTGCTTTAGAATTTGGTATTTCACCTATTCATCTGTTTCAGAATTTAGAATTGTTGCAAATTAGCTGTGGACTTCTGTTTTCAAAGGGGTACTATAGGAATTGTGGGAATCAGGAAAGCAGAGGAGCACTTTGTACAGATCATACCTTGGGGCGTTCTTGCTCGTTTTGGCACTTGGCTAGTTGTTTTGGCACTTGGCTAGTTATCTGTCTATTCAAGAGTTAAAAAACACCTCTAGAGAATAAGTTAGTCTATCTAAGGTCTGACTTGTTTTCTAAGGGTGTCTTTTTTGTGCCTATGGAAATAGTTTTTAGGGTTTGGCACCAAACATGTCAGTTATGTTAGCAACCTTCTACTGCATGGTATATACTTTGAATTGTGATTCTTATCCTCAGTCTGTCTATGAATTAGAGGAAATTAGAATATGGGATGAAAACTGTGATATAAATCCAAAGTAGCATCATTACTGCTTTTGCCAAAGTAGCATCATTACTGCTTTTGCCTCTCTGGCCGTCTTCCTCCATGTCTGTTCTAGGAAAATTTGTTTGATCAACAGTGTTTATTTGGTGTCCCTAATACTCTCCTGTAAGTGGATAAAATTTTCTGAATCCTAGCATCTGAAAACATTTGTTTTCCCAGCCTGCATACAGGCTCTGATTCACTTGAGGGTGTGGGTTGTGACTGGCAGCTGTTTCAAATAAGCAAAGCGAAGGGCACTGAGAAAGGAAAGTTGTATGAAGTATGATTTGAAATATGTGGCTTGAGGAAGATTTATACAAACCAGATTGACTCTGTGGTCAGCTATGACTTGATGTTCATACCAGGGGCTTCCTTTTCTTGCACACATGAGTATTCCAGGTATTGCAGCAGTATGTGCATCATATGGCTCCAGCTCCCAACCAATGACTACTGAATGCTATGAGTTTGATCTTGAAAGAGGTTTCAGTTAAATGTTGGTGCTTTAATGCCTTTGAAGAGAGGTTGGCAAAATGTTTATCTTGTGCATGTTTACCAGATGAGTAATAGGACTTTTTTTTTTCCTCTGTCATCAGGAAAATATTGGTGTGCATGGGACTTCAGGGATCATCTAAGGCAGCCTTTTGACTGAAGGAGAAATAGTTCACCCAGCGATACTTATTTAGACTATTTTCAAACTACCTACTTAAGAAGATTTCATCTCTTCCCAAGGTAATATGCTCCTATCTCCAGTTCTGGAGAAATCTCTCATTAATTGCAGATCTCTGAACAGTTTGTGTTACTGCTGAATATTATTGCAACTGCTGCCATGTCTCCAAAATGGTTCTGTTCTACTGATGTATCTATCATTGCTGATTAATTTCAAGTTAGGCTGGGGAGTCCTGAAGCCATCTATATCTGTTTTGTCACCCCCCAGGTTACATTTTTCCAATGGGAAAAATGACAAGTAAAGAATACATTAATGAATTAAAAATCTATCAGTGATTCAGGCTACAGCCTGACAAGACAAAAGTCTGCTTAATTTCCCTCACAGATGTTGAACTTTTAGAAAGAGGAAGAATATAGTATAAAATGAAGAATTTCTTGCTCAACTAACTTCAGTAGCACCGACAGATCATTTTGTGCCAGTTATAGAATCATAGAATAGTTAGGGTTGAAAGGGACCTTAAGATCATCTAGTTCCAACCCTCCTGCCATAAGCAGGGACACTTCACACTAAACCATGTCACACAAGGCTTCATCCAACCTGGCCTTGAACACTGTCAGGGATGGAGCACTCACAACCTCCCTGGGCAACCTATTCCAGCATCTCACCACCCTAACAGGAAAGAATTTCTTCCTTATATCCAATATAACCTCTCCTGTTTAAGTTTGAACCCATTATCCCTTGTTCTGTCACTACAGTCCCTAATGAAGACTCCCTCCCCAGCATCCCTATAGGCCCCCTTCAGATACTGGAAGGCTGCTAGGAGGTCTCCATGCAGCCTTCTCTTCTCCAGACTGAACAGTCCCAACTCTCTCAGCCTGTCTTCATATGGGAGATGCTCCAGTCCCCNGGCAGCCCATCTGCATCCCCTTCCCCCTTCAAACCTAGTTTAAAGCACTTTCAATGAGTTCTGCCAGTTCATGAGCAAAAATTCTTCTGCCCTTAGACGAGAGATGCAACCCATCCGCATCAAGCAGGCCAGGTGCCATAAAGGTCATCCCATGGTCAAAGAACCCAATGTTTTGCCGACGACACCAGATCTTGAGCCACTTGTTGATGATGTGGGCTCTCCTGTTCCTTTCATTGAATTTCTCTGCTACCAAAGGGACTGAGGAAAAGACCACTTGGACTCCTGCCCTATCAACCATTTGACCCAGTGCTCTAAAGTCCCTTCTAATTTCCCTAACACTCCTCCTCTCAATCTCGTCACAATGAGAGGAGATTACTTACCTGTTCACACCTCAGGCATCTATCGCATGTTGCACATATTTGTCCCTAACAGGAAGATGCTGAGGACACCCTCTTATAAAATGTGAAGGCACACCGTCCTTTTATAATAACCTACTTACCAGAGTGCTCAATATGAAAGTATATAGAAGGATTAAATCCTCTCTTCAGTTGAAAAAAAATCAAATATACACTTGGAACAACCCCCCAAAATGACTAAAGGTACAGATTTAAGGATGGTGTAAATGGAGACAGCCACTTCCCTCCAGTTAAGGCTATGACATTGTCGAGAAAGACAAAAGAGCTCATGGGAGTTTGAAAGGCAGCCTACTTGTGCCTGGTGTAACCTGATGGGAAAGAATAGTTCTGAGACATGAGCAGGTTGGAATTTATCTACTCAGAGGAAAAACTAGGACTTTTAAAGATACTTGGAAGATGATGGTCTCTAAACTCAAACACCCTCAAGGGTAAGTAAGTTCCTAAATGGTGTAAACATTCATTAGTTAGCGATGAATTTATTACTGTGGTTAATGCAACTGCATTTCTAATACCACCACAAAATTTTGGTACCTTTAGCATCTTTAGTTTCCAACTAAGACGGGGAAAAGATGGGAAATAGTTATTAAATTGATGTACATAAATTTGAATTAAATGACATGACAGATAAGGGCCATAAACAAAAAGATTATCGAGAATATTTTTTTTTTTTTAGCTTATGAACTTGGTTTGAATAATTCAGAACAACTAAGCTGCAGCCTTTCCATTTGATAAGTGGGAGGAAATAAAATATGAAAGATCTACAGAACAAGTGAACTTCATGTATCTCAGTCTTCACGGGGGAAATGGATGTTGTGAATAAAACCAGAAATAATTAAGCATTATATAACCAATTATATACAAAAAAGGTGACTTGAAGTTACATACTAATTCTTATGTTATTTCTTTACATTTCACTGCTTTTTCATCTTAAAAACAGTTGCTTCACATAGGGATTTTTGTGCAATTATTAGTTAATGGCAAATACTAATCCTTTTTCTTCAGCAATTCCATAACTTATTTATGCTACTATCATTTTCAGTTTTACATACCTACACTTGTTACTATTAGCTGAGATCCTGCACTATCTCTTTTTAGGAACCACCATTATTACTTGATCAGAGAGATATGCCTGGAGGAGAGACTGTTGCTGGAACCATACAAGTTTGTGTACAATACACTGCAATTCAGTAAAAGCTCAGGCCTTGCCCTTTACAGTGATCTACCACAGGCATGATGGACATCTCTACAGAAAGCTCAAAGCATATTTGTGTAGGACACTTAGTGTGCACCTACAGAATAAATGCAATTATGCCATTCCTCCCTCCAACATTTCCTGAGACAGTTCCGGCTGGCAGCAAGGAATCCTAGCTTGACTCCAAGCTAAGATGCCATTAAGAAGCAAAGAATATTAGCACAGTTCAACACTAGCATAGCTGTACAGTTTCAATGACTCCTCTACAGCTGTGGGACGACCAGAATTATTCGAAGAGGAACTTCATGAATACTGCTGAAAACCTTTTGTTATTCTGGCTGCGCTAAAAAGAACACCAGAAATTGTTGAGCCCAGTGCAGTTTAATTCAAGAACACTTTATTGTCCTTTGCTCTGGAAGAGTATTTCTGCAGCTACTAACTCTACATAAAATTTGTTTCTCATTAGTAATTAAATCTTGTATGAGGAACATTGCTATGGGAAACAGTGCCAATGTGCAGTCAAAAAACAGTTAGCAATAGCTCACTGTTAGGAAGGAATAATCATAGAATCATGCAGGGGTTTGGTTTGGAAGGGACCTCAAAGATCATCCAGTTCCAACAACCCTGCCCAATCATAGAATCATAGAATAGTTAGGGTTGGAAGGGACCTTAAGATCATCTAGTTCCAACACCCCTGCCATAAGCAGGGACACCTCACACTAAACCATGTCACCCAAGGCTTCATCCAACCTGGCCTTGAACACTGTCAGGGATGGAGCACTCACAACCTCCCTGGGCAACCTATTCCAGCATCTCACCACCCTAACAGGAAAGAATTTCTTCCTTATATCCAATATAACCTCTCCTATTTAAGTTTGAACCCGTTACCCTTGTCCGGTCACTACAGTCCCTAATAAAGAGCCCCTCCCCAGGATCCCTATAGGCCCCTTTCAGATACTGGAAGGCTGCTATGAAGTCTCCACACAGCCTTCTCTTCCCAGGCTGAACAGCCCCAACTCTCTCAGCCTGTCTTTGTATGGGAGATGCTCCAGTCCTCTGATCAACTTCGCGGACCTCCTCTGGACTTGTTTCAACAGCTCCATGTCCTTTTTATGTTGAGGACACCAGAACTGCACACAATACTCCAAGTGAGGTCTCACGAGAGCAGAGCAGAGGGGCAGGATCCCCTCCTTTGACCTGCTGGTCACACTTCTTTTGATGCAGCCCAGGATACGGTTGGCTTTCTGGGCTGTGAGCGCACACTGAAGCTGGCTCATGCTCATTTTCTCATCTACCACCACCCCCAAGTCCTTCTCCCCAGGGCTGCTCTGAATCTCTTCTCTGCCCAACCTGTAGCTGTGCCTGGGATTGCTCCCACCCAGGTGGAGGACCTTGCACTTGGCATGGTTAAACTTCATGAGGTTGGCATCAGCCCACCTCACAAGCATGTCAAGGTCCCTCTGGATGGCATTCCTTCCCTCCAGCGTATCCACCGGTCTTCTACTACAACAGGTTACTCAAAGCTCCATCCAACCTGGCCTTGAACACTTCCAGGGATGGGTCATCCACAATTTCTCTGGGCAGCCTGTTCCAGTGTCTCACCACCATCACAGTGAAGAATTTTTTCCTAATATCTGGTGTAAATCTACCCTCTTTCAGCTTGAAGTCATTCCCCCTTGTCCTACATGACCTTGCGAAAAGTCCCTCTCCAGATATCTTGTAGCCCCATTAAGTACTGTAAGGCTGCTCTAAGCTCTACCTGAGACTTTCTCCAGCTGAACAACCCAATTCTTTCAGTCTGTCTTCCTAAGAGAGGTGCTCCAGTCCTCTGCTTATCTTCATGCCCCTCCTCTGGCCTTTCTGCAACATGTCCACCTCCTTCTTCTGTTGGGGACTGCAGAGCTGGATGCAGTACTGCAGCTGGGATCTCACATGAGCAGGGCAGAGGGGGAGAATCACATCCCTCGACCTGTTGGACATGATCCTTTTCCTGCAGTCCAGCGTATAATGTCTTTGGTGGAGTTGGAAAGATCTGTCTTGGCTGATAGCAGTCAATAATCTGATACAAGGTGCCTTGGATTTCCAAATGACATGAATCACAAGCACATCAGAAATCTGGATTAAGATTCAAAGACATGTTGAAAAATTAGAAAAACAGTGCCTCAATAGGGAACCTGCAAGGTTGTAGTCTTTAACAGAAATAATTGAACAACCAGGAAAGGAAGAGTTGGCATGGTCCATGATGTCTGGCTTACAGAACATTACAGGTGTATCGTAAATAAACAATATATTGCTTCTGAGGAAACAGCACATACACAGATAGGTAGGAACAGAAGTGTCACCTGCAAGTTAATAAACTGTTGACAATGCTCCTGTTGCTAGTACTGTGTCCTCTATTTCTTCTTTCAGAACTGGACACAGATGTGAAGAGCTGTGATCATGATCTGCATTCTTTAAACCACTGAAAATCTTGTTTTGCCTAGAGGGGGCTGAGGAGGTCCTGTTATTAATCTTACTAATTCAAAGGCTGCTGCAAAATAGACAGGAATAAATTTGGCTCAATTAGTTTTAGGCAAACAGTGAGTGCAAAGAGCTAGTAAGTATTTTTAGTTTACATATGAGAGAACTTTCTACTGCTACAGATATTTAGGTCCTAGCTAGGGACTGCGTTGGAAGGCAGTGGAGTTTCTGCCAGGGAAAATTTTAAAGGAAAAATTATGAGAATGAGGTTGTGAGTGTGATTTATTCTTTGTTGAGGCATCACATGGCCTCTTTCACACGATATTAAATACAAATTTATAGCTGAAAGGACTTCAAACCTTTTCATACAAATTACTGGCTTTTAATAAAACAGTCAACATCTCTAGTAAACTGTTCAGAAACTCATGTGTATGATCATTAGCTAACTAGAATCAGAAACTCTTGAAATACAGGCCAGTATTTCTGCTTCTACTTTAAATAACATCATAAAATGAAGTCTTTCATTGCATTGTTTTGTAAGCAACTTTTAACTACCCCATTTCTCTTGTCTCAAGTCACTGATTCAGTGCCTAAGAAAGGGAATTCCCTTCTGTACATCCTGTTTGGAGTTGTTTTGGTTTTTTTTTTTTCCTTTGAAATGGTCCTGTTAATGTAGATAGCATTGTTTCAATGGCTTGCTTTCTTCCTGAAGGATGGAGAAAGCATAAAATTGCCTTTTTATTACTCATAAGGGGCATATTTACTGCACTGTAGAAGTCAGTATATGGGTAAAAACTATTAGTACACCAACATTAGTGTAGATTTTGTAAATGCTGTAAGTAAATTAGATAACATTACAAGCACATTGTTGAACACAGATTTCAATAGAGAAAAATTAGTTTTAGATGCTGAGAGGCTACAAAACTGATATGTAAAAGGAGAAATATTCTGGTTTAGGTGTAGCTGATAATAAAATATTGAAAACATGTAAATTAAATACAGCACTTCTGAAATTATTACTATAATTAAGAACATTAAAATGGAAATTCAAGCTTAACACCACCAGCAGCAGCCTCTCTCCTCTGATAGTGAATATGCTTATTTTTTTCATTTATTCTTTTATCCTTTATTAATTTATGTTTTTGTTTTAATTGGGCCTAAAATATCCTTCTGGGCTTCATGTCCAATTATATGTTATAGCACAGCAGCATAAGCCAGAAGTAGTCTTTCACCTAAAAACTGACAAAAGAAATTAAAAAGAAGCAAAAAGGACATACTATTACCTCCAACTAATAAAGGAAAACAGACCCATGGAGATTAAGTGGCATGAATTTTTTCTATTCAGAACCCTAATCAAGCTATTCTTCTCTTTTAGGCCAAGTCATTTTCTCTATCTACCCAAATATCAGTAAATAGCATTTGAAAAATATGAAAAAAATCTGAGTATTTTCCCTGACAACTTTTTTTCTCCAGAATTCTGCAGAGATGAACTTTCAGTGAGTTCACTCCTACATTGCCTGAATTGTAGGCAGTGTGGGATACTGCTAGCACAAACACTTAAATCAACAATCCCTGTATGAAAGGAGACACAAAGGTGCCCAAGCACACCCTCTCATCCCCTACCTCTCTTTTACGTTCCCTTCTTTATCCAATGCATGTAGTCCGCCAAACAGCATTGCTGTGGTTTAGCTAGTACTATATATGCTGTTATGGACTCACTGCTTAAAATCCCAAATTCATGTGTTAAAGTGTAAGGCCAGCTAAGGTTTCTTACACAAGTCCAACAAGGTGCTGTAATCCCCTGAATGATGATTATTTTAGCACTTGCCTTCCTAAAGCAGATCATCAAAACTCTTTACCTGAGTATTCTTAACTAATGAAATGTGCAAATATTTGTATTTGGAGAATCCTAAAAAAGAAAGAAAAACAAAACCATACATGACTAAATGATGACAGCTAATGGAGGCAGCCAACAGCCTGCACAGCAGTCTCCAGGCTCTGCCTCTAGATTTTCTAGATTTTATGGGAATTTCTAAATCACTGGAGAACTCCTGAGAATTCTTTCAGGAACTTCAGTGTGTCTACTGCTACTAGGAAAGGCAGCTTCAGGAGGTCTTTGATTAGGTCTAAGCAACTCCAAATGAGTTCCATGGTAAAAGGGTGCTCTGACTTTTTTTCTTCAGCTGACTCGAACTAGGGAGGATGTTAGAGAGAAACCTTTTTAGTGCAGCTCACCAGAACTCCAAGATTCTACAGCTGCAAAAGCTTGAATCCCTAACTGTGCTGAAGCTGAGATAAGCAACATCTGTGTGCACTGGATTGGGATAAGGAAGACTGTAGTAAGCTTGTGACTTCTGGCACCAGGTGGATGTCTTCTCTGCATGCAGATCTTTGACTACAGCATAAGCTCTGTGTCCTGGAAGCAGATGAGGGCCTGGGAACTGTTTAACAGAGCATAAGAACAACCAGCTGAGCCTAAGCATGCAGAGAGTGAATCATAGTGGTAGGGTCACTGCTCTAGGGGATAGAGGCTCTTATCCGCTGGCCTACTGTCTAGGAAGGTCTTCTGCTTGCTGAGGGTTTGGATCCAGGACATTGTGCAGAAACTGCTTAGGCTTGTCTGGCACTGAGATTAGTATCCCATACTGATCTTTTGAACACTAAATATCCTGTACTGATCTTCCATGGGGTATCAATGACACTGCAAGGAGAAACCCTGAGTGTATCAAGTGTGACCACCTGGCTCTGGAGATTAGACCCAAAGGCAGAGAAGCTTAGGTGGTATCTCCTCAATCCTGTCAGTGAAGAGGAATTGTGGCTTCAGTGAGTGTCAACACTAAGGAATCAGTTTTTATGACCAAGGGATAAAAGTTTGCTGACCATTGAGGACTGCTAGGAGATTACAGCAACCTGCCTAAGTGGAAAGAATCTTTGCCAACAGTTTGGCCATCCTGACAAGAGCTTAAACTAGGAATGATAAGGAGAGAGGTTATGGCTGACAATGAAGTGAGGAAAAGTGGATTGGGTTGGCAATCAAGGGATGCCCACACCAAGCTTATGCGCAAGAAGCTGAAAGGACAGCATTATGGGGAAGCTCTCATACTTCAGAGGGGAATCATCACACCCAGTTGCCGTTCTGAAGTGATGCTATGTTAACGAACAAACATAAGGACCTAGAGAGCTCTGTGTGCTGATGCCGCGCTATAATATTACCCTTAACTAGCAGCAAAGAGACTAATTTTGGGGTACCCCAGTTCAAGAGAGATGTTGAGAAAAAAAAAGAAGATATAGCAGAGGGGTACCAAAATTGTCTGTGGCCTACAGAACATGAACTAGTTTCCCAAAGAGCAGGCTAAAGGACCACCTAAAGATAACCTACAACTACATGGAAGACAGTTAGTTACAAAGCAGACAAGCAGCTCTTCTTGGCAATGGCAGATGGCACAAGATAACATGAAGCAACAGTCACAAATCGTGGTTTGGGATGCTCAGGTTGGATGTTAAGAAAAAATTGTTCCTAGGAAGGAAGTGCAGCACTACAACAGCTCACCTCTTAAGTCTCTGAAATTGCCTTCCTTGCAGGTTTTCAAGACTTATCAGACAGGTGAAGTCCTCCTTTGAATGGGAAGTCCTTTATGGCCCCTCTTGGTGTCACAGATGGGTAATTTAGACTGCTTAAGGTACCACTGCCAAAAGTACTGGCAAAAGTGAAATTGAAATAGGATGTTGTAAAAGTGCAGCTCAACAAAATTTGATGGCACTTATTACACGAATGGTGTAACACTGATCCATAGTTACCAACACAAAAAAATCTTACTGCACTATAATAACAGAATCATAGAATAGTTAGGGTTGAAAAGGACCTCAAGATCATCTAGTTCCAACCCCCCTGCCAACCTCTGTCTAACCTGGCCTTGAACACCACCAGGGACAGAGCATTCACAACTTCCCTGGGCAACACATTCCAGTGCCTTATCTCTTTTATATCTTCTTCCTTATATCCAATCTAAAATTCCCCTGTTTAAGATTTAACCTGTTACCCCTTCTCCTATCACTACAGCCCCTAATGATAAGCCCCTCCCCAGCACCCTTATAATAGATAGTGGAAAGCTGCTATGAGGTCTCCATGCAGCCTTCTCTTCTCCAGACTAAACAACCCTGAATTTCTCAGCCTATCTCCATACTGGAGGGGCTCCAGTCCCCTGATCATCCTTGTGGCCCCCCTCTGGACTTGTTCCAACAGCTCCATGTCCTTTTCATGTTGAGGACACCAGAACTGCACACAATACTCCAAGTGAGGTCTCATGAGGGCAGAGTAGAGGGGCACGATCACCTCCTTTGACCTGCTGGTCACACTTCTTTTGTTGCAGCCCACGATACGGCTGGTTTCCGGGCTGAGAGCGCACACTGAAGCCGGTTCACGTTCATTTTCTCATTGACCACCACCCCCAAGTCCTTCTCCCCAGGGCTGCTCTGAATCTCTTCTCTGCCCAACCTGTAGCTGTGCCTGGGATTGCTCCCACCCAGGTGGAGGACCTTGCGCTTGGCATGGTTAAATTTCGTAAGGCTGGCATCAGCCCACCTCACAAGCGTGTCAAGGTCCCTCTGGATGGCATTCCTTCCCTCCAGCATATCCACCGAACCACACAGCTTGGTGTCACCGGCAAACTTTCTGAGGGCTCAGTCAATCCCACTGTCCATGTCAGCGACAAAGATGTTGAAC
>NDXB01005715.1:19908-52642 GCA_002631895.1 Agapornis roseicollis | reverse complement strand
TGGGCTGATGCCAATCTCATGAAGTTTAACCATGACAAGTGCAAGGTCCTACACCTGGGTGGGTACTGACTCCTTTAGTGTTGAGAACAAGTTGTTAAATCTGAGAATCAGAGACCACCTTGAAGGGCTGTCCTGCATCTTTGATGCAGTTTGTACAGTGACACATACTCAGATAGTAAACCAGTGCTGGAAGAGCCAAGCACAGGCGTACTGAGCATGCCTCCCACATTTTCTGAAACCCTGCAAGTGTTGCAGTCTATACAGTAATAGTGCTATGGATAACATCCTGCTTAATGGAAGATTAATGAAAGGGATGTTAATACTATTCTGTGCTAGGAATAAAAGTATCAAGCCCAATCTGTTCTGAAGTGTACTAATGCAATGTTTAATGCATGACAGGACAGAATGATGCAATTTCTGTTGGAATTGACTCATCTGTTAGAGCTCCAAATGCTGCCCTGCAAGCTATTGTGTCTAAGATAATTAATACATACAAGACTTTTTAAAACATTTTATTAAATACTGATAGGTAGCTTGTGCCTTTTCTACTGAAAATATATTTTGCCTGTTAAAGTTAGAGAAGGATTTCAGACCTACAGACAAATACTTGTGTAGTTTTACTTATACAGCCGTTACATTATTACAGAGAGAAAATTGTTTTATTTTAACGTACTCCCTGAACTTACTAGTAATTACTGGAACTGAGAAGCTGCTCTAATTTACGTCAGAGGAACAAAAGGAAAATACAAGTTTTAAATGTGATTGAAAGTAGCAGCAGAAGCACCAGATGCTGTGGCTTATATTCCCAAAGTTCTATTAGAACTGCTTAAATGCTTCAACTTAGTGTATTATTTATGTTTGCATTCTGGTTCTACCTGCACATTTTAGTCACAGCTAAGAGATACTGAACTGTACATGAACTAGAAGAGGGTGTAGTCCTTTGAAGAGTTTACAACCCAAAAGACAAAACAGATAGAAAGAAGCCTAAATAGAGATTGACTTAGCCCAGATATACAGGATATGGTTTTAGGATTTCTCCATTGTCTCAACAACTCTTTTTCCCCATTATACTGTTCTGTATTCATACACTTACATATATTTTTTTCAAGAACTGGTCTAAGTCAAAACAAAGCCTGATACTAGTTCCTCAGGTGTCAGAAGGGAAGTTTATAGAACCATGAACCTTTCCAGTGACAGTGGTGAGCATGAAGCAAAGCAGAAACTGGTGGGTTCTACTGTGCGTAAAACATTTGGGCTGATTGCCAGAGCTGGAGTTGCTGAGAAGAGGCAGTAACAGGAGGGAGTGAGACGTGAGAAGGCAGGGATGGGAACCTAGGGAATGAAGGAAGAGAAATTAGAGTGGAGGTCAGTAGGCAACTGGAGTGACGTTCAACTTCCAAATCCTTAGAAACTGTTGAAAAATATAATTGTTCTGTCAGCCACGAGGCTGGTGATAGTACTTGCAGTGACAGAGGTTTTACTTCTGTGTTGTGCAGTCTCACCTTCATAAGGTGTGGGTTGGGTTCTAATGGTTTGAAGTCTTTTTTCTGGTCTATGGTTGAAGCAGCAGTGAGGTGCATGATCTCTCAGTTATTTTACTAAGAGTCCAGTAATACCTTGCAATTCTCAGTTATGTGGGAGTTCATCAGAACATGATACAGCCTTAGTGCTAAGGACCAGATGTTGCAGCAGGTCCATAAGCAAAAGCTGAAAGGTCTCCTGTATCCTGGAGTAATTTCTGATGTTCATCAGTTAGCAGTTCTTGATTAGACTCCTTGTGTATTCCCTCTTCAGGGTTTTCATTAATCTTAACACATAATCTAAATCCCTTTTAAGACTCTTAACTGTGCAGATGGCTTTGCACATACTAGTTTCATGCCATGTGATTAGTGAGGAATTTCTTGAAAAGCATTCCTCCCCAAATTCTTAGGGTTACCTTCAGTGTGGCAGCTGCATGCAAGTTTGTGTGTCTTTTTAAATGATTCATTTTGTTAAAGACAATACATATTCAAATGCAGGCATTTTTGTGTCTGTACATAGACAATTGAAACAGCAGGCTTTTAAAGTGAGTTTAGTTACGGCTTTTCAGATGTTTCAGATACGTTTAATTATTTCCTATTTCTAAGAAACTAACTAAAGCATCAAACTTCATACATGATGAACATCCCTCCTTTGAAAATATGAAATGATTATGTTTTCCTTGAAGAATACAGGAAAACAAGTCACCCTTGCTTTTGAAGCATTAGGTGCATCCTATATATAAAAATTTTGATTGCTGCATGACTTTCTGAAGTTGTCTGAAAAACTTAATCTGTTTTGTTTAAAATACATTTTTAATAAATTCAAATACAGCTGTTAAATCAGGAAGTAATGAAATTGGGCTCCTAATTTTTCTATAAAATGCACGCACAGTTACACCTGATAAAAAGAATCTTATGTTGTCAAAATATGAACAATTAGCTCATCAGTATTGAAGATATAACAAACAAACCCAAAACTCTTAGCAACTGAATGAAATGTATTCTACATAAATATTTAAGTACAATGAACTTAATTTCTACAATTTGGAAGTGAGTTAACATCCCTTATTCTTTTTTTTCTTCTGTAAAATAATTGAGATTATTTGAGTACAAATGAGTAAATGAGCACAAATGAGTAAACCAAATTGCATGATTTCTAAATAAGTTTCTTCTCATTCATCCTTTACTTTTTATTTTATTTTTTTCACAGATAGTTTCAGTAGAACAAACTTTCAGGAAGCAAAGCCCTTACTCTTGATTCTCTGGTATCAAGGACTCATCAGGAACCATCTTCAACCCATTGCTTCAGTATTCTTGGCCAAGCAGAGGGAGAGCTTTCTTCAGCACTTGTCCATCTGTTTCAGCTGAACCTGACTTCTTTGCTGATTTTCTCATATTACAAATGCCTAAGAACAGCAAGGTAGTGAAAAGAGAACTAGATGATGAGGTCATTGAGTCAGTTAAGGACCTTCTCTCTAATGAAGACTCTTCAGATGATCCCTTTAAGAAGAGTGAACTTATGGTTGATGATCAGGAAGAAAAAGATGTTGATGTTGAAGAAGGCTCAGATGTAGAAGATGAAAGACCTGCTTGGAACAGCAAACTCCAGTATATTCTGGCACAAGTTGGATTTTCTGTGGGATTAGGGAATGTGTGGCGATTCCCATATCTGTGTCAGAAAAACGGTGGAGGTAAGTCTTGTGATAGCTGGTCATATCTAAATGATGAAGCTAACTTACCAGGTTTCAAGGTTAGCAGAGGTTTTGACAACAAAAGCTGCTCCATCATGTCAGGTTTATCCTTTAATTTCTACCAGAACCTATGAGGAGAAACCTGTACACATGTGAGACACACCTGTTAAAGTAAGTAGCAGATTAAGATTCATTTTACTCATTTTAGGGAAGAAAGCTCTTGATATGACTCTAACTACTGGTCAAGCTAGTGTCTAAGGAAAACACGTATTTACAGAGAGGTAGCATTATTTAGGACCTGGCTATTGTTCTACTGAATTGTTCTTCATCTGGTTGGACAATAAGTCAGGGCATTATATCTGCATCCACTTCAAAGAATAAAGCAGCATTCAGTTTTCAGTATTTAGCAGTACTAAGCTTCACACCTTTACTTTTTAATTGCTTTTAATTGCTTTTAGCTCCTAGGCCACTTGATCATGATTTATTTCCTGAAACAACAAAATACTGTAGGAGTGAAAAGGTTTTATTTACTGATAATTAAGAATTTAAATCATTGCCTTAAGAGAATGCATTTGTTTTGTGTTGTAATGTAGTTAACTATTTTCCTAAACAACAAGTTACCTTTCACATAGAACATTAACATAAGCTGTTTGTTAGCTGTCCACCTGTGGTCTTGAGTTTAGTATGAAGTATGAGGTTGGAAACCTCCCTTTCTCTGAATGCAGGATTAGTGTTTTATCCTATGCTGTGCTGTACACTACTATACTACATTAACGCACATCCTGTTGTAGCTATTTACTTGTCTGAATTCAAACCAAACTTGTCAGTTTCTGTGATATAAAAAGTGAATCTGTACTACAGAATAGAAAACGCAGGACAAGATTTTGTTCATGCTGGATTTTAAAAATTGAATGACAAAACTGATGTGATTGAGGAATATAGAAAAAAACCTAGAGTATGATCAGAGTATAATTCTTTGTTTTCTCTCAGACAGTTCAAGCTGTAAAAATGAAGGTTATACTTTGAAATATTCCACCTCCAGGATAAAATTATTATAGAATTCTTTTATATGTAGTTATTGTAAGACTATTTTTTTTTTAGTTCTCATATAACTTCATTTTTTTTCTACTTTATTCTGGAGAGAAAGCAATTAAGTGGTTGATTTAATGATTCCTGTGGAATCTAAAATGTTCTTCATCTGCAACTGTAATATTAACTGAAAAACCTTGTTAAATGTAGTTTGTCAAAGCCCATAGCTTTTCAGTGGATGGCAATCTCATCTATTCTACTAGATACAGTATCAAATTGATCAAGTATTGCTACAATTTGAAAAAAATAATACATATGCTAATAATTTTAAACCAAACTGGTTCATAGTTAAAGGTGTAGCTATTAAAATTATATAATTTCATCCTAAGTATGGATGTCAAGGATAATGCACTAAAGCAGTTTCTTATATGTAGTGGTGTCCCTTTTGAAAGTCTGTGTTTGATGTAGTTAGTTCCTAAATTTGCAAGATCATTGGATTGTCCTTAAAAACCAACATTAAAAATCCATTGGTATGCTCCTTATGCTGTTGGATTCATACCATCAGGAGCTTTTAAAGTTACTCTGCCAGCAAGTGTTAATTTAATTCAGATAAAATTTAAATGCATTTAGTTAATAATTTCACATTTTGGGAAAAACAAAACCAAAAAAACCCACCAACCTTCAGACATTATTGCACTTCCTTGATCAAACTTTGAAAAAAAAAAAAAAAAACAAAAAAAAACAACAAACCAAACTTAATTTCAGATTGACGTTAAATGTTTTCCTCTGTGCTGTGATTGCAGGAACTTGGATGTTGAGTCTGTGGAGAAATAATGTTCTCTACACGTTGCTGAACCAAGGATGTATTTGGCTTTAACAGTAATTTTTCCCCATTTTAGTGAATTGCAACCTTCAGAGCATTAGAGAAAAGCAAGTGATCATTAGAGCTAAAGCTTTCTTGGTGTTCAAGTTAACCATAATGCAAGATGGTGAGGGTGCCTGTGTCTGCAGATGAAGAGATAATTCTCACAAGTAAAAGAATAGGAGGAGGGAAAAAGGAAGGAGGGAAAAATTCAAATGCATGGTGAGAATATCTACATCTACATTTTATATGAGGTTCCAGTTTTCTGCTACATGTTTAATTCTAGGTAAAAGAGTGGTTTTATGCAACCCATTCTAAGTATCAGTGTCAGAACTGCTCTGTAGTCTTCTGCTGAGAGAGCATTACTATAAATACCTGTTGGAGTCTCTGATATAAGGTAAACAGCCTTTCTGTAGATTTTCGTTAGCACTGTTTCAGTGAAACATGGCTAGGTCTCCACCTTTGGTTTTGTCCAAGCATTTTTCATTTTCTTCCCTACACCTTAAGGAATTTATATCTGGCAAATACCATCAGGCAAGGGGAGTATAACAAAAAGTGGTAAACCGATAAACATACTTAAAATTTAAACCAAAAAAAGAAGTAAACCCCATAGTTACTCATTAGTTTCCTTCACAAGTTTCTTTGAACATTTAATGTTCCAAAGCCACCAGTAAAGGAGAAGGCAAATCCTAACCACATAGTAATCTTCTATTTTGTCTTTTTTTTAAAAGAAAAAAACTAAACCTAACCTTCTGTAAACAGAAGAACAACAAAATAAACACAGAAAAGATACAGCCAAGTTAGCCCAATTAAATATGTATTCTCAGAGGGTTTTGTGGGGAAAAATGGGTGTTTACTGCCCTGTTTTCTAGAGAGATTAGCTTTGTTTATGGCTATGGCCTGTGGTATGCCACCATTCCTGATCTCAGAGCTCTGTACTGCTTCAGTAAGTTATTTGTGATACCATGTTTAAAAGTAACTTGTGTATTGCAACATTGCATTGATGCTTGGCCATCCATAGGTGTTTTTCCAATCAGTGTTTCTGGGTCTGGTCTGCATATATACTTCACTTTATTTCTTGTGATTAACAGTTTTCTCCTGTTGTTTTCATTCATATAAACTTGTAAATATTTAGAGCATTACCTGTTGGGGTTTTGTTAGTGCTCAACTAAGATACAGCTAGAGTGGGTAGCTCTCTGCTGGGTTTCACACTTGGCTGGGAAGAGACTGAGCACTTCAGGGTGCTCATTTTCTAGACTTGTAATGAGACAGAGGGCCCAAAGGAGTTTTTAGCCTTTGTGAATGAGGGTCTGAAGGTGTTAAGTAAAGTTTTGAGGAACTGATTATAGATCTCTGCCTACTTCACCACTGCCCTCATGACATGTCCTACTTACCTCTGGTAAGCAATGCCCAGTTCTCATCTGGCACTTAAGGTACCTATTCCACTTGTTTTCAGTGTGTTACAGCTGAAAAAAAGCTGTTTATTCCTTGATGACTCAAAAAGGTTATTTGCACTGGACTCTAACTTAGCTTTAGAAGTTTTTTATATTTACGATTTTTTACACTATACAGTTTATTTATTATTCCTTTACTAATATGAAGACAAATATGTATGTTTGTTCAGGTAGGCACAGTTCCTATATAACAATTTTGGAACCCGTGTTAGCATGCAGTAGATTCAGAGCTGCCTCAGCTTCTTATGAAAATAAACCAGTCATGTGTACCCAATCTTGCCATAAGGCTAATAAATAGTGACAGATTAGACCAGTATTTGCCTGCTGCTTATAGCTGTCACCTGGTGAGTAGCTTGCATACCTTGTGCTTTTTTTCAAAGAGCTATTTAAAGTTTATTTGTTTCTGTTATCATTTGCCTTTAGGATTAGCAGAAATAAAATGGTACTTTCACACATTAAAAAGAATAAAAGCAAACACAATTTGATGTTCTGCTAGATTAGGTGATATTTGAGTGAGTGCTATGATGAAGAGAAGTGAACATAGTTACCTAAGAGATGCTTCTAGTGTTGTATATTATAAGAGGATTTATTTGGAGTGTACAAAGTGCTGCACACCCAATTGTGTTGCATTTTGATGCGTGTTAGCTTAATTTTCCTGGGGTTTTTTGGTTGTGTGTTTTTTTTTTTTTTATTAATTTTGGGGTCAGTCTTTTTAATATCTCTGTGATGTAAAAACTCAAAAGAACTAGTAANTTTTTTTTTTTGGTTTTTATTTTTATTTTTTTGGGGTTTTTTGGTTGTTTGTTTTTTTTTTTTTTATTAATTTTGGGGTCAGTCTTTTTAATATCTCTGTGATGTAAAAACTCAAAAGAACTAGTAAAAATGATAAACAGATAAAAGTTATGAGCATCATAGTGAAATCTGTAGCAGAATATATTGCCATTAAGTTTTGGAGGTAGACATGTGTAGAGTCACATCATGAGTCTTTACATTTAAGTATTCTGTATTTTATACTGAAACGTCAGTAGATTGAATTGTTAAGTTCTGTGGTCCAGTAGCTATTGCTGAGAACTGCTGAGAAAAATAATATATAAACTCTAAATACTGGGTAGTCATTATAAGTTGCAGTCTGATTGTCTAATACAAGAAAAATGGGAGCAAAGCAGATATTACCTAGTATTCCCAACACTGAGTATGAATTCAGTGGCTTAATTATTTAGCTTTTGATCAATAATTCATAATCAGTGTCTTGAATTCACTTATGACTTCAGTACTATTTTGTGAGCTCAGACTTAAACTGTATGATCAGACTCAAAATTCATTTGTACTTCAGTGTGCTGAAACTGTCTATTTTTATTGTAATTTTTCATTAAAGCTTATTAGCTAAGGGCATTTTCATCCAATTTTGTAAATAGGCATACCTAAACTTACTTAAATCATGAAAGACTAATGACAGGAAGACTGTCCTGTCAGACAAGAAGACTGCAAACCTACAGGTAAAACATAAAACCTTTTATCAGATTTATATTTTGTAAGGGTAAATATTTTCACTTATAGGAGCTTCGTAGACTGTAAACCCATAGCGTTTTGTTTGAAAATTTTAACATTCAACATTAAAAATTACTAAAGAGAAACAATTTACCAGATATTCCATTATGGTGCTTGGTACAGTACAGCACTGTGTACAGTATTAACATTCCCCAGTTCCTGCAATCTTTTCTATCTTTATTATTCATTCTAGTGAAGAAGGATGAGGGTTTGTTGGTTGTTTTTGTGTCTGTTTGACGCTGAGATAAGTTTTCTAATATTAAAGCCAGTGTTTAAGACAAAAATATGCAAAAGAGTGGCTTTACGGTTGAATAATTTTGAATATGTAGAAGGGGAATCTGGGCACCCTGAACTGCACAAAATTGTAATATTCAGAAAGTTGCATAGCGGGTAGATATAGCAGATGATACAACTAATTGTAGGATACTGTTCAAGGCCAGCATGTATAGTTTATTGTTCTTATTCAAATAAAAATTATCCAATATTCTATGTTCAAGGATACATATTTTCATGTGCTAGCAACTTAGAGGCATACTGATCTGTTTCCATAGTGATTCTGGTCTATGATGAAGTGAAGATGTCTTACAGTTCCTTGATGTCTAGCTTCAAGAGAAGGCTCAAACAAAATAGTTGTCTAGAGGTGCAGGTGTTTCATGTTATTTATAGGGCATGGAAGCCCTTTGCAGCTGTAATACACTGTTGTATAATCCACCAATGTCCGAAGTGTATTGCACTGAAACTCATAGGTACACTATTTTCCATTATGTCCTTCTTCTGGGGAGGGGCACAAGATCAGAAGGGAGCTCAGCAGATTGGATTGATGGGAAGACCAGCGCTTCAGGGGCTCTGCACAAGCCCTGCAGTATACAGATGAACTCTGCTGGCTACACACACTGAATATAGGGTTGTGTCATATGTAATGTGACATGGATTTGACACCACATTTCTGTAAATCATTTAGTTGAATCTAACTGATAAGTCTTGCAACTTACATTGATACTGCACCATAAAACACCCATGTCAGCCCAGTCTTTACATATGTGTTTAACTTTACAGCCTTGTGATTAAGGTTGTGGACTGGGACACTGAAGAGCTGGGTTCAGTTCCTGCTCTAGTACAGTCATCCGGTGGGATACAGGGTAAGTCATTTAGGGCCCAATTATTTTCAGCTGTTTAGGCTTGTCTGTGCACAGCTATGCAACACCTGTCTAATTAAGACCTCAGGTATCATTCACAGTAGTATTATATGATGAAGAAACTATGTACTGTTGGCTTTCAGTTAATTGTATGACCAAATTTTTAAAGCTTGTAATGCCAAAGCTTTTCATTTGCAATGGGAGTTAGCTGTACTTCTGCCTTGGAGAAATTTTGAGAGAAAGTATATGATAAATCAAGGGTGTTTAATGGTATTATTTGTCTTGTACATTCTTAGACAGGTGGTCACCCTCATTTTGGAATGTGGTTGTTACTCTGTTCCTCAGTTTTCCTTATATTTATTTCCTTCTGTCTCTGTTGTCTCACTTTTCACAGTAGACAGTAAGTCCTTTGCATTCTTTCTGTTTAGTGTACATAAGATGATACACAAAATACTGGACAGGAATGCAGTTGCTACCTCAGTAGAAGTAGCACTTAAGTGTCCTGCAGTGAGTAGATAGACCATGATGTTTGGCTCTATGAAGGGTGTATTGTAACCTCAAAACTGGTATATTGTTCAGAGCCTAGGAAAGGTTTTGACCAAATACTGATCAATGTCATTGATATCATATTATCATGTCATGAAAATAAAGCACAAGGAGATATTCCATTCTAATAATAGCCTGTAGACTGTGAGGTGAATAAGATCAATATTCTTTGTCTGGTCCAGCAGTGGGTTTTTTTAGGTTTTATTTACTCTGTCTTTTTTTTCCTACTATTCTTAGACTTGAGACTGCAGTTACTCCCTGCTTGGGATCATTGCAAGATCTTTATAGTAGAAGGTGATGTCGAGTTTTTTTGTGTTTCATGAAGAGCAAAATAGCAAGTGGACCCACATAGGAGTGGAAAGTACCAGAAAATCTGCGGTCTCCTGCACAGCTTAGGAAAATTTAACTCTTCTAAAATAAACTGTATTCCATGAGATAAGCTACCTACTAAGGTTATGCAAACAACAGTGTATTTTGACTCCAAAAAAGAAAATGCCCTAGAAAGTTGATGCTGGATGAAGAAACTTGAAGTAGGACTTAGCTGGAGTTGAGGATAAATCCCAAATGGTTTCTGAAATTTGCTCAGCTTCTCTCTCATTGCAGAGATTAAGAGATTGATCATACAACTTAATAGCTCTGAGTCTAAGCTCCTGAGGTCTTTAGATCTTTGCTTTGTACCTTGCTCTGACATGCTGCAATCTGCTTCTCTCAGGTGCTTTTCTTCAGCATTACAATGGTTGCAATCAAAAGTCCTAAGCCTATAGTTTGTTGGCCAGCACAGTACTCTATGTTGAGGCATAAGAGCCAAGCATTTGAAAATTGGGTGCCACATTGCTGATTGGTGATGGCTGAATGTTTTGTTAGCTCTAGTGTTAAATTCTCTGTAACACCAATGAGTAAGTTAGGCTCTGAACTTTTCAGTGTGCTTAGTATATGGATATATTTGCTTCCTATTAGTTTCACTGAAATAAATAAAGATATGTGCTTAAGTTAGTATTGTATGACCACTTCCTACTTCGTAGGAATAAAATGTTGAAAAAAGGTGTTACACTTATGTACAAAGGTGAAATGACAGTTGTATTTTGGTTTTATTGAGCATTTTTGAGTAATGTGAGATCTGGACCTACAATACTACATTTAATTCCCACCTCATGTCCCTAGTCTCTTTCTGGAGCTTGGTAGAAATGGGCTGATGTAGTGTTTTGCTTAGCTGGGTACAATTACTCTCTGTATATTGTGAAATCCTGTTTCTGACAATCTGAAGTGCACATGGAGAAATCAAGTTATCTTTTGAAACTGTTTTAAGATTGGATGAATTGTGCACAGTATTTTCTGTATTTCTTTTATAAATTAAGTCTTCATGCTGTGTTAGAAGTCAACGTGTTGAGTGTTTTAAGAGATGTTGATTCAGCTCCTGATTGCCTTACTATGTATGTTAAAAGTTTGATTAATTGTCTAGAATTTCACACAAGTGAAAAACTAGCTTAGATAATAATTCACTTTCAGTAGGGTTTGCCTCACAATGTTACAGTGCTTTGGAAATTTGCTGTCTCTGGTTTTTTCCTATCTTAGAAGATGTATGGCAAATTATTGCATGTGATCAGAAAAGCTTTGCAGACACTAATTCGGACTTGAAGCTGTTAGGTTTCACATTTGTTGTGTCAAGTTCTGACTCTGCTTCCACTCACTCTGACTCTTTATTCCTTTCACAGGTGCCTATCTTGTGCCATACTTAATCTTGCTACTGATAATAGGGATTCCACTCTTTTTCTTGGAGCTTGCTGTGGGGCAGAGGATCCGCCGAGGAAGTATTGGTGTATGGAATTACATCAGCCCCAAACTTGGAGGAATTGGATTTGCAAGCTGTGTAGTAAGTTATTAACATTAATTGTTTGGTTTGTTTTCTAGACTTTCTGTTTTGCTACAGGGAAAGGCCAGTGATCTGTAGTTGAACATCAGGGTCAGTTTACAATGTTTTGGGAGATCTTAAGTTAAAACATTAAAAAGTGTTGATATAGATAGGTCTGTAAAACCACTTGTATTCTGTGATTCTTTTGAAATTAGAAACTAGGGAACAAAGCAGTCTTCTGGAGAACAAAAAGCCTGTAAAAGTATAGGAGTTATGTGATAAATACAGAGAAAAGCAAAAATTTTGGCAAGTACTTTAATTGGGCAAGATGTTCAGTTCTTTTACTGACTTAATTAAAATTAGGTTCAGTGGCTGATGTGATGAAATATGCAGAAGTTCAGTTGGGATTTTTTTCTTATGTTTTTAATTTGCAAACGTGCATTAACTTTTTTTTCTTTTTTTATAGGTGTGTTTCTTTGTGGCTCTGTACTACAATGTCATTATTGGGTGGAGTCTATTTTACTTTTCCCAGTCTTTTCAGCATCCGTTACCATGGGACCAGTGTCCTTTAGTTAAAAATACATCTCATACCTGTAAGTCTATATTTATGTTCTTAAAACTTCAAACCAAATGGAGAACACCCCCCCCACCACCACTCCCCGCAGTTCAAAGAGATACTTGTGGGGAAAGAGTGTTGCATGCAAAGCTGGGTTTTCATCTTAATGTGATGTCACATTATTAGACTTAGAAAAAATGCAACAACCCCCCCTAATTTAAGATAAATATACCGTATTTTGAAAGGAACATCACTGTCAACAACATTTTAAAGAGTAATAAAATAAGGAGAGCACTGCTTAGTGTGCAGGAAAAAAAAGTAAGTTCTGATTACTCTTTTCCTGATGTTCAGACTGCTTTTTATGCTTACTTGCTGAAAAGCAAAGGTGGAAGGATATTCCTACACTTCAATTGGTATGGCACATCCTGGTATTGCATTACTAACAAAGAAGAAAACTGAAAATTGTAAACATCAATGAAATGCATGTGATAAAAATATTGTTTGCTTTGTGAACCAGTGGAATTGAGATAGCTGGTCATTGGTTTGTCACTATAATGTGATGGTATTACATGGACATACTGTGCAATAGCATTAGAAGTTCTTTATTCCTTGGTTTTGGTTATCTCTTAACAAGTTACACACTTTGCCCACTTGGCATTATCCTTGCTATTGAAATACAAAATGCTTATTTTAATTTCTTTTTATTTCAAATTGTATTTTTTTTTCAATTACCTCTAATTTGTTTGTTTGGGGTTTTTTTACTCCTTTAATAAAGGACATAATCAGGGACATTTAAAAGTTGTATGATGTTTTTATAGTGTCTTTGCCTGAGTTCCTTGCTTCAGTTGCTTGAAGTAATCGGTATTTGTGAATACTGGCACACAGACTGAGTTCCACAAGCTATTGTCTATTAATTGAGGCACAGTGATTGTTTCTGTACTGTTGCCCTGCCTAAATAATAAGGTACAGTGTGTCAGCCTAACTTCAGCAGAGGTCATCTTAACAATGCTTACACAAAGAAAAGTATTACATGTGATAACTTCCTATAATTTTTGAAAGTTTATTTCAGTGAGTCTCTGAAATCTGTGTTAGGTTTTTTCAAATGAGTGTATCTTTCCCTTCTTTTCATTAATAACCCTGACCCAGGGTAATAAAAAAACCCATTTCTGGAATGCATGCAGCAACAGTAGAACAGCTGAATAGAAGCTGTTTTTTTCTTTTTCTCATCACTTTGGTGATGATCATAGAATAGTTAGGGTTGGAAAGGATCATCAAGTTCCAACCCTCCTGCCATAAGCAGGGACATCTCACACTAAACCGTGCCACCCAAGGCTCTGTCCAGCCTGGGCTTGAACACCGCCAGGGATAGAGCATTCACAGCCTCCCTGGGCAACTCATATCAGTGCCTCAACACACTCACAGTAAAGGATTTCTTCCTTATATCCAATAAACTTCCCCTGTTTAAGTTTGAACCCATTACCCCTTGTCCTGTCACTACAGTCAGTGATGAAGAGTCCATCTCCAGCATCCCTATAGCCTCCCTTCAGATACTGGAAGGCTGCTATGAGGTCTCCACACAGCCTTCTCTTCTCTAGGCTGACCAGCCCCAACTTTCCCAGCCTGTCTTCATATGGGAGATGCTCCAGTCCCCTGATCATCCTCATGGCTCTTCTCTGGACTTGTTCCAACAGTTCCATGTCCTTGCTATGTTGAGGACACCAGAACTGCACACAATATTCCAGGTGAGGTCTCATGAGAGCATAGTAGAGGGGCAGGATCACCTCCTTTGACCTGCTGGTCACGCTTCTATTGATGCAGCCCAGGATACGCTTCCTTCCCTCCAGTGTACCCACCGAACCACACAGCTTGGTGTCATCAGCAAACTTGCTGAGGGCGCACTCAATCCCACTGTCCATGTCAGTGACAAAGATGTTAAACAAGACCGGTCCCAACACCGATCCCTGAGGCACGCCACTCAACACTGGCCTCCAGCCATACATTGAGCCATTGATCACAACGCTTTGCGTGCGGCCATCCAACCAGTTCTTTATCCACCGAGTGCTCCATCTATCAAACTGATGTCTCTCCAATTTAGAGACAAGGATGTTGTGTGGGACAGTGTTGAACACTTTGCACAAGTCCAGGTAGATGACGTCAGCTGCTCTACCCCTGTCCATCAGTTCCGTAGCCCCATCGTAGAAGGTCACCAAATTGGTTAGGCAGGATTTCCCCCTAGTGAAGCCATATTGGCTGCCACCAAGCGCCTTGTTGTTTTTCATGTGCCTTAGCATGCCTTCCAGGAGAATCTGCTCCAAGATTTTGCCAGGCACAGAGGTGAGACTGACTGGTCTGTAATTCCCTGGGTCATCCATTTTCCCCTTCTTGAAAATGGTGGTCATATTTCCCTATTTGCAGTCATTGGGAACTTCCCCTGGCTGACATGATTTTTCAAATATGATGGACAGTGGCTTAGCAACTTCACTCGCCAGCTCCTTCAGGACCCGTGGATGGATTTCATCAGATCCCATGGACTTGTGCACGCTCAGGTTCTTAAGATGGTCTCAAACCAGATCCTCTCCTACAGTGGGCCCAAGGTCTTCATTCTCACAGTCCCTGCGTCTGCCTTCCAAGACTTGGGTGGTGTGGTCAGAGCATTTGCCAGTGAACACGGAGGCAAGGAAGTCATTCAGAACCTCAGCCTTCTCCAAATCCAGGGTAGCCAGTTCTCATGATAGCATCCAGAGGGGGCCTCTGTTGTCCCTAATCTGTGTTTTATTCACTATGTACCTGTAGAATCCCTTCCTGTTATCTTTCACATCCCTAGCCAAGTTTAATTCTAGCTGGGCCTTAGCTTTCCTAACCTAGTCCCTAGCTTCCCAGACAACATCCCTGTACTCTTTCCAGGCCTTCTGTCTGTGCTTACGCATTTTATAAGCTTCTTTTTTCTTTGAATTTTCCTCAGCAGCTCCTTATCCATCCAAGGAGGTCTCCTGGCCCTCCTGGTGCACTTCCTTCTAGTTGGGATGCAACACTCCTGAGCTTGTAGCAGGTGATCCTAGAATATCAACCAACAGTGTTGATGATTTTGATTGATTGGTTAATTTTTTATTTGATTGGCTTTGGATTTGATTTGATTTTGATTTGTTTGATGATGATGATTTTATTGTTTCTAATAGTAGTTTATTGCTTGTTGATTTGAGTGTCATATCAAAGCAAACACAAGGAAGAATTTGATTTCCATAAATTTTCAAAATGGTATTCAATTTTAGAGAGGTGCTTTTCATAGTATATAAGTCAAAGTATCATACGTAGGTATTGTCGTAAAGAGAATGTATGTGTGCATCTAGGCCTGCCTAGTATTTAGTGCTAAAGAGAAATGTAAATTCTTCCTAGGATTTGACTTGACCATATGCAAAGAAATAACTTATCCCAAAAGGGTATTTTAGAAAGATCTACCCAGAACCTTTCACCATTAGCAGTCACTTTCTCTTTTAGACAACAGTTTAAGACACTTTAAGTTTAGGTTTTCGGAAATGATAGTGACACAATTACAAATATTAAGAATTGGTATAATACTGTTATGAAATGTTGGGAAAATACTTTTGTCCTGAGTCCCATTCTTTACTTGCTAACATCTCTTGACAGTTGTGGAGCCAGAGTGTGAAAAAAGTTCTGCAACCACTTACTACTGGTACAGAGAAGCACTGAATATTTCCAGCTCTCTGTCAGAAAGCGGGGGTTTAAACTGGAAGATGACTATCTGCTTGCTGGCTGCCTGGGTCATGGTATGCCTAGCCATGATCAAAGGAATTCAGTCCTCAGGCAAAGTGAGTATACTGTTTACCTAAATGACAGTGTTTTACTTTGAAACATTTTATGACATTTTTGTTCACCACACCCTCTGTTTACTCTCTTCTGAAATCTGTAGGAGCAGGTTAGAAGCTGTGACTCACCTAAGTATTTATATAATCTCAGGTAGAGAAATGTTGGTAGTTTGAGCATTAAAACTGTAGTAATTTTAGTGGGAATTATAGTAATTTAGTGGGAGTTAAGATCTCAAGAATAATTTCTATTCCTATCAGCATAACTGTTATTCATAACATAATGTGCAGCGTAAGTTGGTGTGCTTCTCAATGTGTCTGAATGTCTATGAATTAGGTTCCCATGTATACTCACATTATGTTTGCAGTAAACCCAGACCCTCAAAAGGCTGCGCTATTTTTTGTTACTGTCATTGGTGCACATGCTTCTGTCATTAACACAGCTGCTTTTCAGGATTCTGGAATCTTTCTTTTGACTAATGACTGCCACCCCTTTGCATCTAAGTACACTAACCTGTCTTCCCTTGCCATGCAGCCAGCTGGATTGGCTAGTGAGAGTTTTGCTAGCTCCATTGATCTCTGTGGGATTCTAAATGAAAAATAATCTATTTCAATAGCAAAACCTTTTGCTGTTAAAAAGTTTGGCAATGAAGTGGAAAATTCTATGACCTCTTTAGTGTGTTTTCATTAAAAACTAGCAAGTCTAGTGAGAGAATTATTTTACTATAAAGTACAGAATAGATTTGCTTTTCAGTGATGGAGAATGAAAGAATATACTTGATTACTTTTATTTTTTGTTGTTTTGGCATTGAGCATTGCTCAGTGATGCTAATCCGTTGGTTATGTTCTTCCATTGCCTCTTGTCTCCTGAAGACAAAAAGAATTTCTATTTATGCTCTATAGCTTTACTATACCATGTACTTGAATCAAAGTGCATTTGTAAAGTAAAACATTTCTGAAGCAAGCTACTTCTGTCCTTGTCATCATCTCATTGATTTCGCACTGAACTTTCCTGGAAGCCCAGCTGTTTTCAGTTAGTCAACACAATGGCAACCGTATTGTTTTAGTAGAGTATTTATTTTACAGTTGTGAGTTTGGTTTCTTCTTCAGAGACAAGGGGAATGGGAAGTTCCCCTACATGTTCTGTAACAGCATATATCAAAGAGATACTGAATACTGAATGAAGCTATTGAAAATAAATTCCATGGATATCATGCTAAATTTCTTCTTAATGTCTTTCAGATCATGTATTTTAGTTCCCTTTTTCCTTATGTGGTACTTTTATGCTTTCTGATCAGAGGACTGCTCCTTAATGGGTCAGTGGATGGAATTCGTCACATGTTCACACCTAAGGTGCGTGCTTAATTTCTGTTTGGAATGTATGCAGTGGCAATTTGACCATTTATGAATGCTCTCATTTAAGCTTATTGTCTTCATAGAACATTTAGCTGTATTTCTGTTTGGTTAAATGAGATAACAAGCCCTGAGGTCCAAAGGCTCTAAGTATCCCAGGGGCCTTTGTAGAGTTACTTCCTTTAGGTGAAAGGTTCCCAGAGTTAGATGCTTTTACAAAGCTAATGACTGAAAGTGCTGTTTACAGGATTCAGGATGATACTGAACAGAGAAGTGAATCTTAAATCTTGCCATTTGGTAGGATTGAAAGGCCTAGTTCTGGGATGTCACAATGAAATGCCTTACCTTGAATGATGTCATGGCTTTACGTAATTAACTGACTCCTTTTGAAAGAGGGCAGGTTTGCTCCTTTTTAGAAATAAGTTAATGCTGTTTGCATAGTAGCCCAAAGTACAGGGGAATTATTTTTAATACTAAAATAGTGTAAGTACTTACTACTCAGCTTTCCTTATTGTGTTCTTTATGGCTGTCATGTCATGCTGACAACATTTTAACAGAGAATGTGACTTACAGAGCTTTAGATTTTATAATTACAGAGGTTAGAAAGGCTTTTACAAATCATTTTTTAGCCTGAATTATGCTGGCCCACACCCATCCCAAGTGCTTGTAACCATATCTAGACTACAGGAACAGCACATTTGAGTAGTCAAGAGTCATACTCAGCAATGCATAATGCTGGGCTTCATACTGTATTATGAAATGAATTTCCCAACAAGTCCACTTCATAATACAGTTAAGCAGGACAGGACTGACATTTTAAAATCAAAAGCTAAATAATAGGCTTATTAAAATCAGTGAGCATAGTGGCTAATGCCACGACAGGTTGTTGTCAGTTGTATTGATCCCAGGTGTTTTGAGGCTGTGGAGAGCTGTCATCTTATAAAAATGACCTTTGTTAGCTATCACACTGTTATTTCTTGCATTGTGATACATAGTCATGCTCCACTTCACTCGCTGTCACGGCTTTAGAGAGTCGTGGTTCTTCAGGAACTTGCAGGCTGCTTGGGCAAATCTGGGAAATCAGAGGAATAGAGAAATGTAATGCTTACTGACAAAGTCTGTAGCAGAGATGGAGAGATGGAATACAAACCTCTAGAAGTTACAATTCAGTTTCTTGACCACATTTTTAATCCTTGCTTTAACAAGAGAAGTGTCAGTAAACATTGAAGGAGCACTGAAACACCCCTGGAATACTAACACCTCTTCACTGTTTCATCTTTAATAAGTCAGACCTAAAAGAAATTGCAGCTGATGCTTACTTTAAACGTTATGTTTTAACTTAGTTACACAGTTGTTCCAAGTTTTAGTTCCTTCTATTGCTTTCCAGTTCTGTATCTTTAAGTTGTGGTTTAAATTTGAGGTTAGGAGGCCTGTATGTCACATACAGTATATGTGAATATAAACCTTTAAAAGTGTTTTCATTATAATGTCTGATTGTTTCTGTACTTGACCCTAATTTGGGGTGTAGATTCATATGAAACTACCTATGGGAATTTAGACTCCCATACCTGTTGTTTACATTCACTCCATAGTGCTAACAGTTTCTCTGGGGAGGAGGGCTGTAAAAAGGATTGCTAAACTGATCCAAGTTGAAAATTATACAGTTAGATAGACATAAGAGGAGAGGGGAAAACATCTTCTTAGCCTTGATTAGTTCAGTTTTACAACCACATTTAGACCACCACCAACTGCAACATACTCCCACAGAAGAGCTGTGTCAGCATAGCAGAGGACTAGCACACATTGGTGCAGGTGTGAGAGCACAGGGCTAATGAAGAGGGAGAGGATTTCTCTGTTTGGTGTGGTTGATGAATGAATTCTGAATAATAAGCTTAAAGAAAAACTTAAAGAAGGGTACATGTAAAGTCCACTGAAGTCAGCTGCTGCAATGAAACTGCAGTAGCACTGAATGAAGCTTAAATACAAAGCCCCCAAAATTTCACTGAAAAAATCTTATATAGCAAATCAATTACAAATTTATTTTGAAATGGTAGACAATGTGTGTCTGAGAGCACACTGACTTCGATGGTGCTGAATTACACATTCCAGAAAGTGAGAAGTGTTTTGATACTTAATCCAGTTACAGATTTGGCAAAAATTAAGAATATTCCTTGAACTCCCTCTAGTGGAAAAGTTCCAGCATGAGTCTGTGATACAGGCAGCTAGAACTACGTGCAATAGCGACTTGTGCATTGTAATTAAAACAAAAATTGTGAGTCTGGAACAAGTTTATTGTCATAAACACTGCCCCTCTCCCCAAATATACTGTATTTTAGCTATATACAAATGAATAAAGCAGGTACCTTCTCCCTGTTTATAATAAATGATATACCTTTATGGGAAACTGGAAAATTTTTCAGAATGTTACAATAACAGATTTATTTTTTTTTTTTCCTTCAAGTAAGGTAAGACAGACAGTCTAACAGTGGTGGGATCTATGCTTATGGTTTCTGGTTTTACTGTTTTCAATAAGCCTAGAGTTTGATTGTTTGGGGGTTTTTTTAGATTACATGTGCAAACATAAGGCCATTCACTGTTAAAGGGAGGCCCTGAATCAACTTCAGAAAATCTAATGTATAAATTTCATGTATAATTCTTTTTATGATTCAGTATCTAAAAGAATCTGAGATAGACAGACTTTTAACTTTGTTATAAGATGACTTATGACTTTGTAACAAAGATATTTCTTGAAGTACAGTCATCTGAATGAGCAATACAGTTCAGTTTTGATAAAAGGCTTACGTGTCCCTCAAATACCTGACCTATTTAACTTAGGGTAAGTTCAAGGCATCTGGTTTAAGAAAGATTTGACTTGTGAGATATAGAGACTGTGGTGGCTAGTGTTTATTTCATCTATTGCATTTTGCTTTACATATTTGCATGTGTAGAATCCCATATAAGCATGTGTATCTCATGTTCATTTTTTTTTTCTTTGAAAAGTAACAACAAAGCAACTTTCAGCATACTTAATGCATTTATAAGAGGGTTGATCATCTCAAAATAACTAATTCTAACAACTGTCAATACATACACTGTTAAAAAAAAGACAGTAAATATTGTTAAATTAAAATATAAGTTCTGTCTTGTTTCTCAGTATAACTAGCTGCTTTTTGAATTATCATATATCTCTAGCAGTGTCTCATTATTGGGAACATAGTATATAGCATGTTTCTCTTTAAGGATTATATCTTATAAAATTAAGAGAATTTCTAGCCTATAAATTCACTCAACTTTAGGTGTCACATTCAGCTTTCATTCTATCATAATGAAAATATATTTGTAGTTGAGTATTAGTGTTTTATATTATAGGTTGTCTTCCTGTTTGTTATTTTTTTGTTTTTCTGTTATCTATTTCTGTTAATCTATTTCTGTTATAATAGAAATGCATTTTATAGCTGACATATATTATATCTAATTTCAAACAGCTTGAAATAATGCTGGAGCCCAAGGTCTGGAGAGAAGCTGCTACTCAGGTGTTCTTTGCCTTAGGGCTTGGATTTGGTGGAGTCATTGCCTTTTCAAGCTACAACAAGAGAGACAACAACTGCCATTTTGATGCTGTACTGGTGTCCTTCATCAATTTTTTCACTTCTGTGCTGGCAACTTTGGTGGTGTTTGCAGTTCTGGGCTTCAAAGCCAATATCATAAATGAAAAATGTGTTATCCAGTATGAATTTTTTTTTTTTTTTAATTTATATTTCATGTATGAAGTAACACCGGTCATTGAGTTTGATTTCTCTGTTTTATTGTGTTTTACAGAAATTCAGACAAGATTTTAAAACTCTTAAAAATGGGCAATCTGAGCCAGGATATGATCCCACATCATATCAATTTCTCAAGCATTACAGCAGAAGATTACAATTTAGTTTATGACATTATTCAGAAAGTTAAAGAAGAAGAGTTTGATTCTCTTGGTCTGAAATCTTGTCAAATTGAAGATGAACTTAACAAGGTAAGAGTAATAGGCAAGTCTTGAATACAGAGATGATGAGCACATGAATATTTGTAAGTCTGTGTAAGTATACTTCACAGTTTGTTTCAGACTGTCAGTACAGTATATCTGTGAGAAGTGCACCTATAGAGATCCATATGAAAACGTGTTTGTGCAGGGTTACATTGTAGCTCACCTAAGGTCAGATGTCCTAATATAATGTTCACTGATTCATAATTATTTTGATACTTATATTGCTGTCCTCGGGAGGTGGTAAGTTTTTAAAGTTCTTTCTGTTCTTCAGAAGAGTAGAGCATGAGAATTTTTCCAAAGACTAAGCAGAGGTGTACCCATTCAGTGTCATACTTTGATGTCTTCCAATGTTAAGATACAATCATTAAACAAATATTGTTTCATTAGAAAGTAAAAAAGTTATTATTTAGTTATTACATAATTGTTTAATGAATACCATCCTGGTTTGAACTCTTTACTGCAAGCCAGATCTGCACATTTTCTAGCTTTTTCCAGCTTTTTCAGAGGGACTTTCAGTTACAAGCATTGACCTCTATATGGTTGTGCCAGCATCTGAAGCTAAAATGTAAAATCAGTGACTTAGATATTAAAAGTTTCTGTACTATTCTTGCCATTTAAATTTGAAAGAAATAATTATAGAAATGAAATCCTTTATATACTTGGTGTAGAAAACTGTGTATTTTGTAGCAGTCCTGTATAATAATAGCTCTTGTGCAAAATTATTAATGAAAGAGAGATAGAACTTCCAGCTGGACACGAGGGAAAGTTTTTCACAATGAAAACAATCAGTCTTTGCAATAATCTTCTCTGGGAAGGGGTGCATTCCCTAGCACTGAACATGTCTATGGTTGAGCAGGACAGGGTGCTGGAACATCTTGTTCAGACTATGCTTTTGCCAGGAAAGGTTGCACTAGATTATTCTTGAGGTCTCTTCCAACCTGGTATTCCATGATTCTCTGAAAGAAATGTGTTGCTGAAATCATTCAGCTTACAGATTCTCAGCCAAATCCAATGTTTCAGTAAACTCAGTACTAATTAAGTTTGAAGGTTTGGAAGAATTGCATATTAGATGGCTACCTTTAAGTTTTAGTCAATGACATTGTATGAACAGGAAGGCAGACTATCAAACTACAAAAAATTAAAAATACTGTCCATGAATGATAATGGGGATTTTTCTCACTGACAGGCGGTTCAAGGAACTGGTTTAGCTTTTATTGCCTTTACAGAAGCAATGACCCACTTCCCTGCTTCTCCATTCTGGTCAGTCATGTTCTTCCTCATGTTAGTAAATTTGGGACTTGGAAGTATGTTTGGAACCATTGAAGGCATCATCACACCTATTGTTGATACCTTCAAAGTCAGGAAAGAAATTCTTACTGGTGAGTTGCACAAACTTTCTTTTCTCACTAGAGGGTTAAGTAAGGGATTTTTGATGATATGATCATTTCTTGTTTTTTGACATGAGAGGTTTCAGTGCTGACATTTTACAAAGCAGTAAATCATTGTATTCCAGACTGTACTTCCAGTCTTAAACAAAATGTGTAGTTGTTTGGGGTTTTTTATGTAAATGCCTAAAGTTATTTGAGGTGTAGCCTGTTCATATAGTTCTGATCTTGTAGCTTGTGAAAGTTAAGTTTCGGAAAACTGCATGACATCTGCAAAGGACTTGGTATGTTATGCACAAATTATGTGACAGGAAGGATAGAAAATTAAAACCGTAATAAGCTGCTTTAACATTATCTAACTCTATGAAGGAAATAATAATATATTTTCTAAGAGCTAACCCTGGATGCAGCAGAGCATTGCTCTTTTCTGGCTGCTTTCCTTACCTTATAACAGAAAACATTATTTTTTTTTTTTTTTGCTTTGCTAGAGGAAAATTCTTCTGAAAAATCAGTTGATTTATCTTTAGGAAGTTCTAACCTATTGAGCAGTTGTTTATTTGGTTTTCTTTGTTTGTTTTATCAGCTCTTTAATTCTTACTGAATAACCAGAGTGACATTTAGAAACTAGCTTTTTTTTCTAATTTTATATGCAAGTACTATGATATGCAGCCATTACTCTGGCGTAAAGGAGTATTTTACAATAATTCCTTGTAACTACGTTTGAGAAAGAAACCTTTTAAGATAAAGGTATATTAAAGAACTGGTTTTCTCTTGTAATTTTTTTGAGCGGTATGCATGCATGATTTTGCTGAACTCAGTTTTGTACTCAAAGGATTACAACTCTGTATAGTGTTTATATAATTAACTTACAAAACTAAAGTGGATGGGTTGTACTTCATGCAGTATTGGTGGGACTTAATAAGGATTATGCCTGCACTATAGTTTGTGCTTGCAACCCACAAATACTCAATTTTTACAGAAGTGTGAGCACATCAGCAGTTTTTTGCACTATGGTTCCAGTTCAGTTCCTGTTTTGCTCGGGGAAACAAACTCATAAGCTAAAAGATTTTTTGCATTCAAGTATTTCCAAATCAGATTAATCTCCTCAGTCTTCAAGGCAGCTATACTTGAAAGCCCACTAGTCCCCCTGACCGTTTCCTCAGACTATCTGTGCCAAGGATGCACAGAGCCTCTGAATAAGTCAAGGTGGAGTACTTTTCCCGCTCATTCCCAGTTAGGCTGATTTCAGCCTCCAGTACAGTCAGCTGTTGGGATCCTTCTGTCACTCCAGAAATACAAATGGGTTCTGCCTCTTGATAGCTTGATGGCATCGGGGTACACTGTGCACCAGTGTCTGCTAGAGCCTTATACTCCTGTGGGATTCATGTGCCGAGCCATCTGCTTCACACACTCCAGTAAACCCAATTGTCCCTAGCCTCCACCTGGCTGGAGGCAGGGCCCTTCTAGTCCTGGTTATAGAATTCTGCAGTTCTTCTTGTGAAAGTGGATTAGAATTCCTTTCCGTACAGTCAGGAGTCCTTCCACTGTGTCTGCAGCACTGCTCACTGGAGACTGAAGCAGCAGTTTTCCTGGAAGAATATCCATTTGTGGTTGTTTTTGCTTGCCGTAGCTGTGGCTGTAGGGCCGAGGTAGATTTTCCATCTCACTTCTTCATGTCCACGTGGGTTGTGTTGTGTGCATTGGACTTCATCTGGGTCTGTGAATGACTGTGTGTCACTTGCCTGGGTGACAGATAACATTTTCCTTCAAGGAATACCTTTTCTTCACGCTTGATAGGGACTCCCAGAGGCTGAGGACTTGTGTTCCTTTTCCAATTGCCTTGTCAATACCGCTTTCCCTAGAAAGTAATCCCATCTGCTTGGCTTCCCTGTCTTCTAATTCCAAACTGCCAGCCCCATTATCCCAGCACCACAGCACCTAGGTGTTAATGTGTTCACCTGGATGAAAGCTGAAATCTTTTCATATATTCAACTCAATTTTTATGTATTCAATATATTCAGTTCAATAAACAAAAAAAGGGGCAGAAATTTTGTTGCTTAGTGTAAAAAATGCACTTAGACTGATGCTAATGGAACTTCATTCTGTAAGTAATTAGGGGAAGTCTGTTCAAACTTTATGCTTTTTAGAATTATAGTCCTAAACTTTTTAGATTTTCAGCTTTTTGTTTTTTTCACTTTTTCACTTCTAAGTTATTTTCACTTCTGAATTCCATAAAGTCATCTATTGACCAAGTAACATGATGTATGATGTTTAGCTTGCCAATTCTGTTTATTTTAGCTTTGCATTCACATTAAATTGAATGTTTAATGAAAAATTGTCACTTGATTAATCTCTACTGAGTAATCAGTACTGCTGCAATATGGCAATTTCAGTAATTCTATTTTAGCAGCTTTTCTGTTATGTAGGAATAGGTAAGATTCCTAGTATTCTTAAAATTGAGACCACCCCCCAAAAAAAAAATAAAAAAAATTCAAACGTTGATTATATGAAATATAATGAAAAAATGAGTTAAAGTGTATCTTAGCTGTTTAGAGCTCTCCTATTTCCTCTTGTGGGACTTCATTTTAATTACAGCTCACATTTCTGTCCTTTATTTCAGTCATCTGCTGCTTGGTAGCATTTTTTATTGGCCTGATCTTTGTGCAGCGCTCTGGAAATTATTTTGTGACGATGTTTGATGACTACTCAGCTACTCTGCCCCTGCTTATTGTGGTCATTTTGGAGAATATTGCAGTCACCAGGATTTATGGAATAAACAAGTAAGTCAAGGAAATGTGTCTCCCTTCACATATCAACGGTATTCATTACAATTGCAATTACTATTTAAAGCATAAAGTATTTGCTATGTATGCATGAATACAAGTAAGCAAAAAGTGGGTCAGTCTGGATGTGGCTGAAAACATCTTTGGAGCAAGATATACTGCACTGCACTGTAGTGAAAGCCATAGAGCAATTGCAACAGATACAGAGAGAGGAGAGTACAGAAAAAGAGGCAAAAGAAGGGTGTTAGAAAGGTGGCTGGATATGCAAGTATGAGGAATTTATGTAGAAATAAGACAGCAAGGGTCATAGCAATTCACTGTTCTTTCATTAGTTGTGAGGGGAAATAGAGAAAATGATAGGAAAAGACAGGGTCAAAATTTACTTGGAAACAGCCCAGTTGACAGTGAAGTGAGCTTCTGTCAGTGATGGCTGAAGAGAAATGACCATCAAGTCCTTCTAATTTTTTTTTTACACTTTTAAGACTGCAGTCACCAGAATATGTTTAGTGAGATTAATATGTGCCATGCTTAAGGAATAGAAGAGTTTGTATGACAAAATAACTCATGCAATCCACAACAGAGTATGCTATACTAGGTGCTGAAGTAATTTAAACATCTGTGATTCCTTTGTACGTACAAAGGGTACACAGAATGGGTGGGTTTTCATTTGACATTTTGCTTGCTCAATCTGAGTAATCAGCCAGTCACTCACCATGATGAAATAAACTATATTAAGAAAATTTAACTTAATGGTTTCCAGACATTGTTTCTGGTCTGTGCAAGTAGCCCCTGTGTCTGATTATTTGTTAAAAGAGAATTCCCACTTGGGCCACATGTATGATGCTATGATTGATCACATAAACATGAAAACACCATGTAGATATTTTTGCACATGCAAATGAAAGATAAAGCAGATGATCAGGTTGATAATGTTCAGTCAAGCAGAGTTCCACTGTGAAGGTAGAGGTGCCAAAAAGTTTACCTGTGAGGAAGTTGATGTTAAGGAATAGCTAAAATATGGTAATATTTTGCTTCTGAATCAGAGTACAGTTGATTTGTGTTTTCAGAAAGGGTTCTGACAGGATAAAGTGAAAAGTTAACAGCCAATTTTCTTATTCATAATGGCCTCCTGAACCTTCCTCTGGAATATTCCTAATACTTTTTCTGATGTATATTTCTCCAGAATATCCTTCTTCAGGAACCTGGCATTCTTTTTTGCAAAAAAATGCCAGAATCAACAGCTTCAGGTTGTCATCAGCTGTGATAGCACCGAGGGGTCCTCTTTGTAGATGAAGATCCATACATATGTTTCCTGTCTTTGATCAGATAGGAAAAAAATAACACATTGCATCCAAAGGGATTACAGCCAAAGGATAGGCAATATCTGTCCTGTAGCCAAGAAGAAAAATCTTCTATGCTGGAGTGAGTGCTAAAGGAGCTTAGTAGCTTTTAAAAGAGGCTAAGTAGGATGGAGATGGTGAAAAACCTTAAAGTGAAGGTAACAGATCTATGCTCAACTGGCTGAAGTACTGGAGATCCCAGAAAGGAGAGGCTATCTATAGTGGAGCACAATACATTTGTAAATTCAGCTGCTTCTTAATGATGTGCTTTACTGCAGTGTAAGCAAGGGATAGAACGCCCCACACTATGCAGTTCAAAAACATTTTTGAGTTTATATGACAGTCGCTTCACATGTGTAACTGCTTTGAAAACATATCTGTTTCTATGAGAGCTTTTTTGAGAGGCACATTTCAGAAGGGAGTGGGATCACAAGGAAGTTAAAACAGAATTAGTGCTTGTGCACACTCCAAAAGAATTAATTCTAAAAATACTCTCTCTTTTTCTACTGGCTCTGGAGCCATGTACTCCTCCATCAAAAGTACAAAATTAGGAGTTTTGTTTGTATCATAACTTACAATTTTGAGGCACAGGGAGACAGATTTAAAACTTCGCAAAGTTTTATTTCAGCGCTTACATGATGTAAACCATAGCTTATGCATAAAATTATTTTTTACACTGCACCAACATGTGGGTTCAAAATTAATTTTGCAGAATCTCTAAGATGTGTTGGTTTCATATGTCCTCAAAAGTAATGACACATGCCTTAGTAAATAACCCATTAGACAATGTAAGAAGATGTAAAAAAGAATCTTCTAAAATGAAGGTGATTTTAAGTATCTTTCCAGCACAGTCCAGTGAGCACTTTACTAAATCACTGCACTGTGTAGCAAATTCACCTGTTCATTTGTTCTGAACTAAAAATATAAACTTGTTTTTTTTCAGCCCATTATGTAATCTAAACTGAAGCCTTTTCTATACATGCAGTTGTTCAGGGTCTGTTCCCTCAAATTAGTTGCTATGTATCAATTACAGTACTTCAAATTTCAGTATTTCAGTGCACGCACTAACAATAAGCTTTTATTCCCTTCATAGGTTTATGGAAGATTTGAAGGATATGCTTGGGTTTTCTCCAAGCCAGTATTATTACTACATGTGGAAGTATGTTTCACCTTTAGTATTGTTGTGTTTGTTGGTAGCTAGTGTTGTCCAAATGGGACTAAGTCCTCCTGGCTACAATGCTTGGATTGAAGATACGGTATGTATACAACAGTTGTTATCATAGTGATCATATCTGAAGTATTTCAGAAATACATAAAAAGACAAAAGAATTGCAATTAGAAACTCATAATCAGTATAAATAATGACACGGTTGTTTTTATCTCAAGTAATATTAATGTAAAACCAGTTATTTTTTAAAATTTTAGAGTAGTTCTGCTTTAAAATATAACTACTTCACATGAACTTTCATGCATTTTGTGACTTTTCGGTTTGTTGATGCATGTTGAAGAAATTCTTAAGGTTGGGAGAAGTTACTCACTTTCCTTAAATCTTATTTTCCTAGAGAAAATAGTTGGGCAATAACACTAAATAAATAATTTCGGATGGCATATTTCTTTGTTAATGTGAAATTAAATACTATGGTTTAGCCATGTCATATATTTTCCCCTTTGGGAATTCTTATCGCATTGTAGGTAAGAGCTGCATTAAAGTCTGTTTCTGATAAAAGTGTTTGATTTGTACAAAACTTTTCTGTGTGAATAGTACAGCCAGTGCTGTGTGTTGGCTCTGAAAAGAAATTCAGTCAAGGTAACTCCTAAGAGTTTTACTAGCATGTAGGCTCAACAGCCCTCAGCTCTTTCTACAGGCATGTCATGCAAAACACAGGGAGAGAAAAATATCAGAGAAATGAATCTTGGGGATCCTTCTGAATGGACAATTGTCTGAATTAGCTGTGGGGAGATTGCAGCAAAGACAGGTAAAGCATAAACACAAGAGGTTGGCTTTACAATACGTAGACTTCTACCTCTAGTGAGACAACCACTGCTACTTTCTCAGGATTAGAAAAATGTTCTTGTTTATGCTTTATTCTTGCCTTCAAAAATCAAAAATACCTTAGAATATCAAACATAATATTTCTTTCCATGTATATAAAATCAAGCAAACTGAATTTGTTGGCCAGTGAGTCATGGTGTGGGGTGCAGTCACTGCCCCAGTAAATGTGTTTGTTATAGTTTGCATTAAATTTATAAGAAGTGGAACAATTCCACAGAGTCATCTGGGACAGTCCATGTCTAGACTACATGTTGGCCTACAAGGACTTATTTTCCAAGCACAGTAACAAATTCCACTGCACACTTGTCCATTCTGAACAGCCTTTAAAGAATCAGAGAGCAGCTGCAGACAAATGCACCATAAAGCCTACTGTGAAAATCTTGACTTGGGTTCTGCTGGAGTACTCTGAGCATGTCAGAAACTGTGTGACAGTGTTTAGGTCCTAATCACTGGCAAAAAGATGGCAATCCTACATCTCCATTTGAGAGCTATAATGATGGCCACATTGTGGTGCAAGGTGACAAGAAGATGAAAATGGCATGCCTCAGTAAGGACTGCAGGTTTGCTCTTTTTCAGTGAAGACTTATTCTTTGTTTTTCTCTTGGGTTCCTCAGGCCATGGAAGAGTTCCACAGCTATCCAACATGGGGAATGATTGTCTGTATATCTCTGATGGTGTTTGCCATACTGCCAGTCCCAATAGTCTTCATGGTACGTCGTTGCAACCTTATTGATGATAGCTCTGGTAGTTTGGCATCTGTATCCTACAAAAGAGGCCGGATAATAAAGGAACCTGTTAATCTGGAGGGGGATAATACAAGTTTGATTCATGGGAAGAGTCCAAGTGAAGTGCCGTCTCCAAATTTTGGCAAAACTATATATCGAAAACAGACAGGATCACCAACTCTGGACACTGCTCCAAATGGACGTTATGGTATTGGATACCTTATGGCTGATATGCCTGATATGCCAGAGTCTGATTTGTAACTGCAGAAAAAAACCCGCTGTTAGTTTCTCCTCTCTCACTGATCATGGCTCTCTTACGAGAAGTGGTCAGCTTCACTTAGTAGGGTGTGATCTCAGGTGCTCCATAGCGACAGTCTTTAAAATGTCATGACTCTGTACAGGTTGAGAAAACTGGCTTTGGATTAATCCTCTGGGGGTTTGTTTGCACTGAAGGGAACACATTCAAAATCAGTGGTAGCCGACATCTGCCAGTATAGCCAAGGATTTGATTTTTTAATTCATTTCTAAATTCAAAACTTTCTATCTCCAAAGCCCAGGTGTCACTCAAATGAGAAACTATTTATGTGGTAATATCAGTGAAAATCCCTTTTTTTTCTGCTTTCAGGTTAATTCCCCAGTATTAAGAGTGAGCTCCAAAGTAGTTCACCAAACCCGTGTTTGTGTAAACACTTGTATACTTTATATAGATATGCTGTACTTATTTTGTTAGCACTGATAATTACTTCGGCTATTAGCTGAGTCAAAAACAAACCTGCAAACTATTTTCTTATTAATAGCTGTATAGAGCAATAGGATTAGAAAATCGAGGAGTAGACTTACAGGAAGGTGAGGAAAGATTCCCTGTTCACTGGGACTGCATAAACTGTGTCTGTATACTTTGTGTAAAATACTTGTTTTTTCAGTGTGAAAACAATGTTAGAGTGAGTCACTCCAAGAATCTTAAGGATTGTGCAGATTCTGCATTTTTTTCTATGCTGTGTGCCTAAAAAAGACCTTCTTGATATTTATTGTGGTTACAAGATTACATATATATTATATTTATATAATATACTTGTAATGTAAATATGTATATTATTCTGTATGTAATCATTTCAAAAGTTGAAGCAAGATGGCTTTTTTAATTAGTTTCCTTCAGTTTTGCTTCTGTTTTATGCAGGTAATTTTTTTCAGTCAGTAATTGTTAAGAACTGTATGGCATTACATTTTAACCTATGAATAAAGAGATTGACAAGGTGTTTCTCTGTGATTTCCTAATATGCTTATTATAACACAGCCTGCTTTTCCCTCAGCTAGTCTTGTCTGAAAGAATAACATTTACCACCTGAGTAGAGATGCTAAAAGAACCTGAAAACAAAAAATCCTACATCAGTCATCTTAATAAACTATTGGACAAGGGCTGTTACTGTGAATATAGTAGTTGATGTAGCACTGTAAACTGGCATGATACTGTGGAAGCTAGTACATGATTTATTCCTTACCTTAAGGATTTTTAAAGTTAGGTGTGACTCCTGACTTCAGTACCTCTAGTAAGCTAAGGGCATAACCTAGCTACATTGTCCCAGCATCAGACAAAGAACCAAATTAATTCATTTGAGGTAAATGCAAGTCTCAGAAGCTGTGTGCTTCAAGAGCACAGTTTTAAGTGGGTCAAGTATAGAAAAGCTGTGCCAAACAAATGAAAAGTACAGAAATCTTAAATCAAAACACCTAGCAACTTGACAAAATTCCTTAGGGATAATTTCGTTTTGGAGGATAATCCCAGATCCTTTTCATTTCTACCTGGAGTTTTTCACATAATTTCAATCAACAGAAAGTTGCACTAGTAGCATTAGCTGAGAAACAGCTATATTTAATTATCAGGCTCATCTTACAATAGTTAGACATTGTGCACATAAAATAAGATTAAAGGAGTCATCTAAAATGCATGTATTGGAACATACGGTAGAGAGATGACATAATTTAAGCAGGTTGCTCATTCACAATTTATCAATTGTCAGTACTAGTATATGTATAATGGATAGCTATTATAGATACAGAGCAAGCATGTACAAAATATTCCTGCTGAAGCAGAGCAGCTGCAGGCTTCCACCATCATACTGCATCAGGCTTCTAAGGTAAGCGCTCATGGTAGTTGTCATGCATCCTCTCTGCGCCCAGTACACAGTGCTGAACGAAATCTGGTACAGCCTAGTTGCCTGTAGTTATATCTGCGTTTAGTAATATAGATGCTAGATTTAAATGTGAATTGATGGCCAAATGTCTGCTGCGGCGCAAGACCTGCTGAATGAGCATGAGCAAAAGCTTACTATCAAAGTGCAATAGGCTACTTTGTTTTAAAGAATCACGAAGGGGACTAATGCTACTTAGGCAGACAGCTGAAGTTTATTCTGCTATGGAATAAATATGTCTTATCTGCCCTTTTGCCTGTCTCCTTCAACACTTATAATGACTATTTAGATTTTGCACTCATTTAAACTACTGCTTTTTAATCAATTGCTTCCTAATAGCCAATTAGCATGTATCACCTCAGCTTTATAGAAATTTTCAGGCTTTATGTATCTCAGAATGTATGCCCTGCCTACCACCAAATGTTTGATTCTTAGTTTGATCTTACATGATTGAACAACCTGAAGTGCAGAAATTCTTTAACCTGGTTTAATCTGATGGTCTAAAAATGAAGGCAGTCTGTATTCTGTAAAGATGCAGGACTGGTCAAAAAAGTAGCTAGAGGAGAAGATTTAAAAACATCAGAAATAATTACTATAAAGTGTAACATCCAGGCCCTTGGATATTAATGAAAGAACTGCTGAAGCAAAGTATGAAATTATTATGTATGGTTGCTGGTAAAACCAAGGGAATTCCCACTGCTTTTACACTTCAACTTTGGGAGCAAGTTGCTACTTGCTGTCCTTATAAACAAAAGGAAAAGATCAGGAGAGAGGTTTCAGATATTTATCTACAAAGCCAGAATATCTCTGTGCTGTGTCAGTCATAACCACAATTAATTTATCCTTTTTTTTTTTTTTTTTTTTTTTTAA
>NDXB01005715.1:8044-19749 GCA_002631895.1 Agapornis roseicollis | reverse complement strand
TTTTTAAGGAAAAGATTGTTGCAAAAGGCTGTCATGCTTAAAATTAAAGAATATCTTATTTGTGCCTCACACAATCAGAAATAGCCTAAGAACAGACTCATCCATGTGGAAAGTAAAAATAGATTTCCAATATAATTTATTGCAGAAGGCCTAAGGTTTCTGAAACTGGTATGCTTTGTGAGATGTGATTTCCCCAAAGATAAGATGATTAGTCAGCATCAGTATGGCACAAATGAAGGACAGTTCATTATTAACTCTATATTCTTCGATGTAGGTTCTCAGATGGAATGACATATATTCAGGACAGTTACCACAGTCTTGTTGCCCATTCTTAGTCTTTGCTGATGCATCAAAATTTTATCAATACCGTATTGGGTTTGCATGGCAAGGTTTTGGTAGCAGGGGGAACTAAAGGGTTGCTAGAAGCTTCCTTGGTGCCTGACAGAGCCACTGCCAGCTGACTCCATGATGGACTAACTGCTGGCCAAAGCTGAGCCCAACAGCAACACTGGTAGCAGCTCTGGGATAACACATTTAGGGGAAAAAGAAACCTACTCAACAGCAATTACAATGGGAGTGACAGTATGTGAAAGTAACAGCTCTAAAGACTCCATGTCTCTCTGCAGCCCATGGAGGTCCATGGTGAAGCAGATCTCCACCTGCAGCCCATAGAGGACCCCATACAGAAGCAAGGCAATGCCCGAAGGAAGCTGTGACTCTGTGGGGATCCCCTGCTGGAGCAGGCTCCTGGCAGGACCTGTGCCCCCATGGAGAGAGGAGCCCACACTGGAGCAGGTTTGCTGCAGGACTGGTGAGCTCACAGGGACCCAGGCTGGAGTAGTCTGTGCCTGAAAGGACTGCACCCCATGGAAGGGGCCCATGATGGAGCAGTGTGTGAAGAGCTGCAGCCCACGGGAAGGGCTCTCTCCCTTGGGAGAAACTCCAGGCTAGAGCAGGAAAATCGTGTGAGGAGTCCTCCCCTGAGGAGGAAGGAGTGGCAGAGATGTGTGATGAATTGACCACAATCCACATTCCCCATTCCCCTGAGGTGTTCTGGGGTGAGGAGGTAGAGAAGTCAGGAATGAAATTAAGCCCAGGAGGGAGGGAGTGGTGGGGGGAAGGTGTTTCAAGATTTGTTTTTTTCTAATTATCGTACTCTGATTTGATTTGCAATAAATTAAACAAACTTACTTCCCTGAGTTGAGCCTGTTTTGCCTGTGATAGTAATCCATGAATTACGCATTCTTGACCCAGGAGCCTTTTGTTGTACATTCCCCCCTGGTGCCAATTGAAAAGGGGTGTGAAAGAGCAGTTTTAATGAACATCTGGCATCTAGCCACAGCCAATTCACCACAAATAGCTTACAGAGTGATATCATGCAGAAAATTAAAAAGAGAACAGAGAAAAAAGAAATAAGATTAAAAAAAAAAAAAAAAAAAAAAAAAAAAAAAAAAAAAAAAAAAAAGGAAAGAAAAAGTTGAACAATCATAACCCTCTTATCAGGAAACAGCAGGTACATGCTAGCTGATGAATCCTCATGCTGGCATAATAGTCCCAGAGACCTTGTCACTCTAGGAAGGAATCAGTTATATTTGTGATAGCAGTAGCAGACAAAAGAAAGATGTGTTTGCAAAGGGTTTTAGATACTAAACTGTATTGATGACCATGAAAGACAAGCATGCACTGTTCAGCTGAGATGCAGTGTATTAAAAAAAAAAAAAGCATTTTACTGCTACATCTTTGAGAAATTCACAGAAATGTAGTTATGACGGTTTTTAAAAAAGCAGCATATTTAATATAAACATTTACATGCCTAGTTAGATGCTGTGATTTGAGGAAAAAGAGGAAATCAGAAATATGAGATGTGATTTACTTCCTTTGCCACTGGATGGTGCTGATATTTCATGTGTATTGGTAAAATGGCATGTTCAGGAGTTTTTTAAAAGGGGAGAATTCTGTATTTTTATTCTTTACCAAGACAGAGAACTTTTCAGAATGATCATAGTCTTGTTAAAACCCAGAACTTTATTAATTTGCTGTACCTTCAGCTGTGTTCATAGATAGTTGATTATTTTATATGCAAGAGACAAAGATGCTCTGAATCTTCAATGCTAGTAAAAGCAGCAACACACTGTCAGTATTCCAGTGCCAAGTAGTACACTTTTGGGTCTTGGAAGCAAGCAGCAGCTTCTTGATTCAATATTTTGAAATAAATAGTTTTCTGACATGTTTTTTTTTCCCCAAATATCCTATTTCTTGCTATTCTCATTTCTTAAATTAACGAATTAATTAGTTGGCAAATTAATTAGTGGAATAAGGAAATCTCAAAATATGGTATTAATGTTAACACTAATAATAATGGAGAGTTGAGTACTTCTCACTGTCATCATCAGTAAATGCTGAAGGTTGCAATGAGATGACAGTTGTAGATGAGAACTGGGGGTCAGCAAGAATCACTGAAAAGGGACAGCAGCTCAAGGAGCAACATTTGGTGTGGGACTTGAGTGTGACAGAACCCCTTGTTCTCAAAAAAGAGAATCTGAGGCACTCTGGAGAAAGTGCTAAATCAGACAGGTGAGACATTAATATCTGTGGGTCTTTACGGAAACTGAGCATTCATCTCTGTTCAAGTAAAAAACAGCTTGAGTAAAATAAGTGTTTAATAACATGGATGTCATATTTAATGAAGATGTCGCGAATGTTCTGCTTGCCCCTAGGTAGAAAAACTGTAAAATACAAACTGGTTATCTGACTTAAAAATATTGAGTAGCTTGCAAACATGTTGTAAGCAATATATGTAAACATTACCTATACCTTTATATAAACATACGGCTACAGTTACTGGCTTTCTGAGGGAAGAGCGAAATAGGGATGGAACAGGAGGCACTTAAGGTTCTTTCTTTACTCCTGCAGAAGATTTATTTCCAAATGAATTCAAGATTATTCTGTAAAGATTCTTATAAGTGGTAAATGGCTGAAAGTAAGTAAGGTCACTACATAAAGAAAGAACTTTTGAATTAGAGAAATAAGAGGCTTCTTGAGACACACTTTGAAATTGTATAAGAAACTTTAAAATCTTCCCCAGGCCTCAGGTCCTCTAGAGTCAGTTTAACAAGGCCTCCACAGGTCTCATAGATGTCCCAGTGCAAGGTCAAGCTCTCATATGTCTTAATTCACACATTGTTATAAGCTTCCTTTTGATTTTGATTCCTCTCTGCTGCCCCAGGATTTCTCAGATGGTTCCCATTGTCACCACAGGCTGCACAAACAGCTGTGCTGGCACAATGGATGTGATGGTGTGGAAGCAGGAAGGAAAGGCTCAGAGTAGAAATTGCTTAAACCCTGCACTGCCACTGAAGAAAGAAACAAGAAATTTTGCTTTCAGCCTCAAAAATACCGAGTTCTTCCTATGAAAATGGTGTTATGAACAACTAAACAGTAGCAAAAAAATCCACAGTCTGTCTCTTAAAAATTTTACTTAATTTACTGTTGACAGCTGAAAATTAGCCAATACATAGTGTAGAGATATGTGGACACATAGACATATAAAAAATGCTGGTGACACTAAGTCATGACTTTATCACAATCACTAAAAAAGAAATAAAAATATATAATTAACTGAACTGTAATTCTTAAACTTCTTTCCATAGCTTCTTCCTTTTGTTTTCAGAGATAACTTTTTCTAGCCCTCTATATCTGTCTTTTCCCCATTACACAATTACCAGCTTTCAGAATTCACTTAACAGTTTGGTGAAGTACCTGGAATTTGCAGAATCAGCCTAACAGCATTTATCACACACATAGAAATTACATTGTAACTATCTGCATCAGTTTTCTTAATTGCATTTCCAGTTTGAATGCAGAGAAGCTGAGTCTGTATTGCTATGCTGCACAGAAAACCCTTGTGCCAGTACTGCATGGGCCAGAAGTCATCTGGGCCAGATCATACTCTGACTGTCTACATATGCTCTGTATTAGCTGTGTAAAGAACTCAAGGATTTAATTCTCATTCTCTGAAACTCTTCAAACCATTCTTAGGTGAAGCACCTGTTGTGGGATGTTTTGCTATAAACCCCAACTGAGCAAATCGAGCAATCTTGGGAGGAGGAGGGCATTTTTTCATCTCCCTACTCACTCCTTCCCACTTTGGCATTAATCAGACATTCACAGACAGATGCAATTCATTAGGCCAGCAAAATGCTTCAATTTTTATTCCAGTTTGGTTTTTGTTGCGAATTAAACTGATTTATCACAGGATGAAGTGAGGACAAGCAGAGATGCAGGAGGGAGGAGGTGACTTTGCAGTTAGGAAAGGAAAAGACAGTTGCAGTGGGATGGACCTCTCTTTTGGTAGAAATGAAATTATTATATCTGCTCAATCATGCAACATTAGCCCAAAATGGAAATGTATGATTGGACAATCTGAATTTTGGCCTAATAGGAACAATTATCAGATCCGCTATATCATTATACCCCCCATATTATGTGTACATGAACTTTCACAGTATGTGTTACTAATTGAATTTATAAAGCATATTCATATTAAAGTAAGTTAATAATATTCTAGAACAAATTGTGAGGAAAATGTTAATGCCTTATCATGTCTTTAATGTGAATATAATAATTTGCCACTCCCTTAGTTTTTACCTTTTCTTGGTTGCCATTGCTGAATTGACCCATTGTTTTCCCTGCCTTGAGGTATGTTTGAGTGTGCTGTTGACTTCTCATCATCACACCCATAACACTGAATGGCTAATTTTATATTGCAGAATATCATTACTTAGCTATGGGAACCCATTTCTTCAGAGACAATGAAAATGTGTCTAAGTCAGATCTGAAATTTGACTTCTAGCATATTTACAGACATATATGAGGCTTTGAGTGCTGTCTGGGCAAAATACTTCAGAAGCTCAGCATGTGGTGTAATAGATTTTAAGACTGTGCCTAGAAATGAAGATAAATACATAATGAAAATTAAACACTTCAGTGTCCTTGCTGCCTCTATGAATAATTATTTATATGCCATACAACATGTAGAAAATCTATTTTCAAGACACAACATCAGGAACAAAAACAGAAGGGTTTGCAGCTTCAGAAACAGATACTGCACAGGTTAAGCCTTTTCTCATCATAGGGTGAAGCAGCTCCGCATGAATATGTTGTCTTTGTAAAGTATGAAAACAGCCAGAAACTCACTGAGCTCATGATAGGGTGATTACTTTAGACAACAAGATATCCTGTGCTAATGAAGCTAAAAAGTACTTAAATAAGCATTGATGTGACTGGACAATGTCAGCCAATAAAAGGGGATTTATGGAGTGAAGCTGTGGAAAAGAAAATGCAGAGAAAAAAAATTATGTTCAGACATTGATATCACAATGATATGGACCTGAAAATGCTTTAATTTGATTACTAAAGAGAATAAAGAAGTAATCCACTGTTTCTAACTTTTGTGAACATCAGGAATGAAAGGTATAAGTATTGCTAGCTTGGAACAAGAAAACAACAGACAGATCAAAAATATCTTTGTGCTCTGCGTTCCTATACTCACATATGGCACATATATGATGCACATGCATGCTTCTGGACCCTCTTCATCAAAATGCAGCCTCGCAGGGGACAAACAAATCTGTACAGCTGTTTATTCATTCTGCTAGCACATCCCAGGACCATGGCTAGGGTATAAACTCTAATGTGGAAAGCAGAATAAAGCCAGAAATACCCCCCAACACACACATGCACAGAGATTAGCCCCCAGCCTGCTCTACTAATAAAGGATTGTAGCTTACAGTTTGAAATCTGGCCTAGCAGACAGATAGGGATATAGTGCGAGATACCAGCTGTTCCCTCAAGACAGTGTTTTAGCAAGAAGAAATGAGTACTCAGTGAGACTTGAATGTGATTCTTTCATGAGAATAGAGTAAAACACAAGGAAACATCATCCAGTCTCAGACATTTTGAACATTCTTAAGATTACTTTTTTTTTTTTGACAGAAGCATCACGCTGACCCTGCAACCTACATCTCTCTAACCCCAGAAGATTTATGACAATTGTTGAAATAGGGAGAGAAATGCAAAAGCAACAAAATGAGATATTAAATGAGTTTTATTCCTGTCCACTTTCCTTTTTTCAACAAGGTGCAGGAGTAAACTCCTCCAAAACTGAGAAAATAAGTCCTCTGATATTTTTCTTATTGTTCGTATGTGTTAGGAAGATGAGTCAGGTGCTGTATAATAAACCAAAAAAGCTATCCCCTCATTCTGTTAACTGCAGATTTTAAGGGGGAAATATTTTATGCTCTTTATATGCTATGATGAGGAAAGTCTTGCAAGTAGAACAGAAGATTTAAGCTTTAAACTTCTGTTTACTTTAACGGGTGTCATGCAGCTTAGCCCTGTGAAAATGCGTCCCTGTGCAACCGTTAAGGATAAAGATCTTACTTCTTGAATCTTTCATGTGCTACACATTCTGGTTCAAATGTCACACACTTGAGATAAATCATGTAGTATGTGCCAGTATCTTTTTCATTTTCAGTGCTCAGGGCCCAAATTTAGGTTGACAGTCTAGACTCAAACTGATAGAGCTGCATCACCCATTTTGGAAAGAATTCATCTGTGCTGGCAAATGCTTCTTTCCTGCATGGAGGAGTCAGTTCTACTCACTGGTAGTTGCTATTAAGACTGAATTATTCTATTTGTAAAAAGGCTTTTGCCAAGACTATATGTGATATTGGAAAGAAGAAGAGTATGACTTGTAGGTGGCTGTATATGTGTTTTATTTCCCCGCTTTTCTCCTTTTTATTTTTTTTTTCAATAAATAGGAATAGAAACAGGTTTGGGAATTGATTCCAATGAGGCCAGATTGTTACCAGAGCTGTGAGACTGTCAATCTTGTTATGAGTAATGTTTGGTATGTTATAAAAACTTGCAAACCAGCATGGATGTGGATTTTTCTAATGCAGTTATAACTGTCTGACCTCCATGAGATACACCTTCTTCCCAGGAAGTACACTAGTCCTGGAAATGTTCTGTACCAGCCTACAAGAGACAGGGCACTGTCAGGAATAAGGGTTGTGACAGCCGCTGGAAACAGTGCAGTGCAAAGGGGTTGCACAACTTACAAAGGACTTTCCTGTTCCCTGGAGTTATGGCAACAGTGATTCTCCAACAGTTTAAGCCTGGGAGAGTGCAAGAATAGTTTAGATCATTTTCCCTCCTCCAGAACTGTGAGGCCTGTGATGCACCTTTTTTATTATTTATTATTTTTTTAATTTTTAACTTTAAACGTGTATTTGCACAAAGCTTTCATGAAATAGCATCTGGGATCTCCATTTTGCAGGGAAGACAAAGACTAGAAAGATCACAAATGAAGTCTGTGACAGATCTAGAAGTCAAATCACACTCACTGGAAAGGAAAAGGAACTAATAATTCCCTTATAAAGCCAAAGAAACAAACATATCCTTACTTGAAAACATTTGCTGGGATTAGCAGATGCTGGATACTGGTGCAATTTCACATAGCTAGTGCAGAGATGGATACCACTGTTGGCCAATGTGTTTACCTTAGATTTTCTTCTGTGCTTGCTCAGTAGCTTTTTTGAACAGCAAGATAAGGCAGCTATCTAGTATAATTGATGACTTTAACTACCCTTTATCCCATTGCTTTTCTTTTTAAGGTGGAAAAAATTAACTGGGGCTTTTTGTTTTAAAAGTAGAAAATTCAAATATCTCATAGACATTTCTTCCAGGTGCTGCCATGAGTAGCACCTGAATGTCGTTTCGGAGAATGAGAGAGACCATGTGGCAGCAGATGCTGTATGGACAAGGTACATGAAGAGCTGTGACATAAGGTGAATAATTGTCCAAATAGCTGAGCACCAAGAATGTCATGACAGATATACAATACAAGCTTCAAGCCTGTTTTACAGATGCAACAGGTATCTACAGTTGCTATAAATAAGTGACAGGAGAGAATTTCTTAAGTTCCCAATACAGAATTATGCATTGGGGAATAACAATTCTAAATGTAAATTTGACATAGATTTATTGTGTGATACTGTTTAATTTATCTTTCTTCACATCTGTTATTTTCTCCGTAAAATACGAAAAATGTTGCAACTTATATCTTAGCATTCTTAGAACAATAATCCTTTTGTGCATACATTGAAGACAGTCAATATAGTGTAATGGGTATTCTTTTTCTACCTAATAAAAGTTTTCTATTTTTAGGTATAAGTTTCTTCTCAAGGAGGCATAAGGGACTCTAGCTGCACTTGAATTAAGGTAAATTATACCAGATCAGCAGTGATAAGTATTTCACAGTCAGTATTAGAACTGGGCAGCTCTTCAGGCAGTAGACATTCCATTGATTTTTTGTCTCCACAGAAAACATTCACCACTATCTAACTTAGCCAAAAAATAGACTTTTCATAGCCTGGGATATCATATAATACTCAGGTTGTTTATATCTTAAGCCAGACATACTGCGGACAACTTGGAGAGATAAACATATGCTCTTTCTCTCTCTAAAGGGAACTGGCATTGTAATTTTGTAATTTGGTATATATTTAATTCCACATTCCTTTTTAATTAGGCCATGTTTGGTCATGCCAAAAATCCTCTTTGTAAGGGCAGGAGTCATTGATGCAATGTTCCAATTTTATACCAATATTACTATAGGAGTGGAATAGTTCAACCATGAATCCTATCATTGCAGAATTTATGCCCCTTCTGCAGAACCCTTATCTGCAGAATTTATGCCCCTTCATAGGCAGAAGGAAATTCAGGCAAACTTTAAGACTTCAGTTAAATGTTTGCTCATAGATTCAAACGAGAATAGTAAAATACCAGTAGAGATTAACAGTTTTGTTAACAAAAGTACATCTTTATTTCTCGTGAGTCTTTCATTGTATCCTGTTAAAATGCTTCTGGTCCAAATATTTACTGATAAAAGCATTGATTCCAATATGTACAACACATCTAGTGAAACACTGCATAGCTCTTAGGAAATAGATTAATGGAGACAGAAATACAGATTGGTACAGAGATAGGTAGATCACTCAATCCCCTTAAAAAACCATTCCCCTCAATGACAGAAATGCCTCAGAGCTCTCTATGACACTGATCTGTTTTCTCCATTATGGCAGTATAAAGCACTATATTCTGGACTGTGTGTATACCCATTTCATTCTCTCAAGTGTAGTCAAAAGTGTGCATCCAGCCCATTCAGTACAGTGTGGTGCATAATATTTCAGTTTTATGGAAACAGACTTGAGGTGATCAAGAATAAAGTGGGTTAGACAGAATGATACATAATGCTGCCCCATACAGAAAAGGAACAAGAAAAAGCATCCATCGAGGACATTAGATGGAGCTCTTCTCAAACAGTTTAGCACCATAATTTGGCACTCTTAATCCAAGTTTGATTCAGTATCACACAGAGTGCGGAGAATGCAGGCAAGGCTGTTTTCATTCAGGGCACTACAGAACAAAAAGGCAGTCTTACATGCAGGTTTCAAGGAGGGTTTGGGATTTCGTAATAATTTTGAAAAGATGACAAGCTGAAGTTGGTAGTTGCCTGGAAATTCTTTGTGGAAGAAAGATGCTCATTTTTCCCAGCTTGTGCTGGTAAAACCACTCCAAGCTACAGAGTGAGAACATCACATTTTGCAACCTTGTACTAAGTCCTGATCTTAGTCATAGTGGAATTATAGCTATCTTTTCTAGAAAAACTATACCATCTCGTGAGACCTCACCTGGAGTATTGTGTGCAGTTCTGGTGTCCTCAACATAAAAAGGACATGGAGCTGTTGGAACAAGTCCAGAGGAGGGCCACGAAGATGATCAGGGGACTGGAGCATCTCCCATACGAAGACAGGCTGGAAAAGTTGGGGCTGTTCAGCCTGGGGAAGAGAAAGCTGCATGGAGACCTCCTAGCAGCCTTCCAGTATCTGAAGGGGGCCTATAGGGATGCTGGGGAGAGACTCTTCATTAGGGACTGTGGTGACAGGACAAGGGGTAATGGGTTCAAACTTAAGTAGGAGAGGTTTAGATTGTATAAAAGGAAGAAATTCTTTCCTGTTAGGGTGGTGAGATGCTGGAATTGGTTGGCCAGGGAGGCTGTGAGTGCTCCATCCCTTGCAGTGTTCAAGCCCAGGTTGGATGAAGCCTTGGGTGACATGGTTTAGTGTGAGGTGTCCCTGCTTATGGCAAGGGGCTTGGAACTAGATGATCTTAAGGTCCTTTCCAAACTAAACTATTCTATGATTCTATGATTCTATGTGTAGACTGATGCAAACAATTTTGGTGGCTTTTGTATCCAGTGAAATAGTACCTCTATAGTTAATGTACATGCAGATGTTGAGACCTTGATTGGAGTAGCTCTTCTCAGACAACCGCAGCCCATATCAGGCCTGATTTTCTGATTAAGACCATTATATCAGGGAAACTGTGAGTATTCAGCTCCTCACAAAATTAAAGCAGTTGTTTTCTCCAGTGTTGTGGCTAATAGTCATATTTAGACTCTGGCAGGTTATGTAGCCATAAAAATGAGGGTATTTTTGGCAGCAGGGATGTTCTAATGCTCATGGGAATGAGGTGTTTTGTTGATAGTTTTCCTCAGCCCCCTACAGAAACTGCCGGTGATGGGTAGGTCAGCCAATTGGAGACACTTGCCAGAGCTGTGGATTTCATGAGGATAAATTTCATTTGAAAGTACGTTTTCCCTGTCCTCATAAAATGTGTTTGTTCTTCAGAATGATTTCATTCTAACTGATAGGCTTGGACTTCAAATAAAAGTATCAGTGTATTAGTAATATCCCTGCAGATAACTTTTCAAATGACCACCCACACAAAGTAATAGGAGTCTGAAGTCAAGACTCAAATTCATCACGAACCACAGAAGATATTGCAGGTTGCCATTTCTGCTGCCTGTGCATTTTAATAGTTTCTTTGAATCGCACTTTTGAGCTTTGGAAAGATCCAACTCATGGACACAAAAAAAGACACAGTACAGCATAGTCAAGTAGCTGCTGAAAGTGAACAGTACAGCTAGCCAAATAAGTTAAGCAGGGAAAAAAGATATATGCAGTGCCATGGTTTGTCATTTTGTCTGGTAACATGGAACTAGAGAAAACCCTCATAACACACAAAAGAACCCCCTCCGGTTATCAAGAGATCTTAAATTTCTTTATTCGATGTACAGAAAATAAATTAAATTTTAATATTTGAAGGATGACATGTTTCTAAAGGTGAATACCAACCTCACCTTGAGAGATTTGCAGCTGTTTATTTCAATCCACAAGCAAAAAGAGATTTCATTCTCTCTGCTTCTGTAAATAAATACATACTTACTAGCTAGTCATATTTTGCTATGAGCAGAACTCAATTTTTCTAGGTTGACTGTGTGTTCTGTTTTGCAACTTTTACAGGGAAAGAGCTTTTTGATTTTGTGGAGAGAGATGAATGATTTGACATAAAAATGGTCTGTTCTGCTTTTATACTTGGAAAATACTTTTTATCCTCATGTACAACAGGAGCCAAATAATAAGTCATTTGAAGCAAGCCAATTCACTGCTTGTATTTTCATATAGCCACCCAATGAGAATCCTAGCATATCTTCTTACATTTCACAGATAGCAGCATACTTTGCCCCGTGACTCCCACATAGTCAAGATTTTTTTTTTTTTTATTTTTTTTTTTTTAAA
>NDXB01005714.1:0-31819 GCA_002631895.1 Agapornis roseicollis | reverse complement strand
CACAAAACCACTATTGCTGCCACCAATAATAATAATGATAAGGGAAATAACAAGGGAAGAGAATACAACTACTGACCACCCTGCCAGCTGATACCCAGCCTGACCCAAGCAGTGATCTACCCCTTCTGGGTAACTGCCTCCAGTTTATATAGTGGGCGTGACGCGCTGTATCTCTTTGGCTAGTTTGGATCAGGTGTCCTGTCTCTACTTCCTCCTGGCTTCCTCTCCTCCTGGCAGACAATGAGACTCACAAAGTTCTTGATCAGAGTAAACATTACTGAGCAGCAACTAAAAACATCAGTGTTATTAGTGCTGTTCCCAGGCTTAAAGTCAAAACCACAGCACTGCACTAGCTACTGAGAAGGAGAAAAATGACTGCTACTGCTGAAGCCAGGACAGAAGTAATCTCTATTGACTCAGAATACTGGTATCTTATATAAAAAAACTAATATAATTAGATAACAAGTGAAGAATGGTGTTGATTGAAGAATAGGGTGGATTGAAGAATGGGGTTGATTGAAGAATAGGGATACAAATTAGTAACTTCAAGGATGTTAGGCTTTGTTAACAACTATAGAGAAAAGGAAATTACTAAAATACTCTTTGCCAGAACCCACTGATGGCTAGTGATATGACAACAATCCTAAAAAAAAGTGATGGAGAAATAACCACTAGTGGTCGCAGAGCCCACTACCACATTTTAATGTGCATGCAGGAGGCATTCTCTAAAAGTATGATGTAATGTATATAATAATCTGGAGAAAGCCTTTGAAGCACCAGCTTAATTAACATTACAGACATAACAATCATCCTGTCCTTCTACTTACAGGTTAGTTTAACTGCTCCCATCCTGAACATCCCTATCCCCAGGTCCTGTTTTTCTATCCTCTTTTTCTTACACTTTTGTACTGAGGTCATGAGGACCTAAAACTATGTCAACTACAATGGTTTATCTTCATGCACCTCAGTTATTTTCCATTACAAACCCATCAAACTTAACATTACTTAGAACTCATTCCACTTATTTACAAAGATTTATATTCCATTTTGTGCTTTTGTGCCTCCTTGTCTCAGTAATCTAATGACTATGTATGTTTAAGGACAATATAATCACAGCCTGGTTGACAGTTGGATGAGACATGCTTGGAGGAGTGATCCTCTGTGTCTCCCGGCATGGCAATAAATACCTGCTTGTCAACCTAAATCTTTGTTGGAGAGTTCCTGGAGATTTCTCTGAATCACAAGGAATCTACTTGCTTTACTTCGTTTGCCAAAATCTCTACCATTTTAAAATTGCAATTATTACAATTAATTCTAAAGTTATACTCACTTTGGTTTGGGATACCAGATTTCAGACTTTGACTCTGGTTTGACGATCCTGCAAAAAATCCAGTAAACCCAAGAACCACTTTTGTGTGCAGCAAGCTTTCTTAATAGATAAAATAATAAATTGCCATATATTTGGATTTCTCTTAAGGAAAACTATACTAAAGGAGCATAGCTTCTTATTTTTTAGCCCATGATGGAAACAAAGTCACACACTTTTATTATAAACACTGAACAAATGTGTTTCTTTTAAGGAGAAGTCTTCTGGTCTTTCAGAATAGCTAAGTTCTTACCAAAGAAAGAAAAAAACCTAGAGAGCAGTGTAATGCAAAAGCATTGTGACATCGCAGTGTCACTATAATAGCTTCTCATCAAAAAACCTCCCTTCCAACCCAGAATCTCGATGACAGACCTCAGGCTTGAAAAGGGGTGGAAAGGAATTTTGTAAAGAAGGAGAAGAAAGAAATAAGAAAGCTGTGAATACCCATCTTCCTTTCATCTGTTAACGGTTCATTTTGCTCAAGGTATACAAATATCAGATCTTTGGCTCTGATAAAGCTGTAATTTCAATACTCACATGACAAAGAAAAGCATGCAAATATAAAAGCCTCACTAAGCAGTGAAGAATGCCGGTTTTTACTGCTTTGTTAGTAACTGTTAGGCACTCTTAATTACTGCCTACATTGAACTGGGGGCTGTGGCCACAGTTAAAGTTTGTAAAGACCCTTCAACAAAGATCTGTTAAGTAGTACACTGAAATCACAGTTACTTTTAAGGAAAACAGGAAAACTATAAAGGGTCACTTAGCAAGTAAATCTCCACCCCATTTAGTACTTAAATCTGAAAATAAGACTTGAAAACCCTCAGAATATTAAGGTAAGCAAGTATATTTCAAGTATTTTTCTCCCACATTCTTCTCTCTTAATCTACCAATTAAGTATTTTTTGTGAATACAAAATACAGACATGAAATACTATTGTTTGCAACACAACTGCTTAAGAACATACATTTACAGCCTCATTTTTGCCTTTCAAAGTATGACCTAAAAACTCTGTAATAGGTAAGATTTGATGAAGTGTAGTAAATTGAGCTGGAAAATTCCTTATCCTAGGGTAAGAACAATACTGATAATCTTTCAGGAAATTTTGCTAATTTAAATAAAGAAATGCTTTTAAGATTCAAAAGGAAATATGGCTGTTCTTAAAATAATTCATATCATTTCACTACAACTATAGTTTGTATCTCAGTTGTTTTGGCTAATTCTTCAGAGAGCTTCATTCTCTTTGCCATGCTGGTTTTTGTTTGTTTGTTTGTTTTTTTTTAATTTTTAATGGAATATATGGAAACAAACTGTACTCTATAACAGAGTGTGTAAAAGGATTACTGAATAGAATAAAAATGCAGATACTCAGGCTGACATCTGAAACAAAGGGTAACTTCTACTTGCAAAAGTAGTACTCTGAAAGAATTCTCTCAAAGAATTTCCAAAGAAAATATTCAATATCAGAAATATTCATGATTCTGAAGTTTCACTGTAATTGTAATTTTCAATATAGGATTATAGGGTTATAGGATTATAATACAGGGGCTTTTTATGTGTGCATGTAGTTATACGACAAGGTGAAATGGCTTTAAGATGACAAAGGGGAGATTTGGATTAGATATTAGGAAGAATTTCTTCCCTGTGAGGGTGCTGAGGCACTGGTACAGGTTGCCCAGAGAAGCTGTGGCTGCCCCATCCCTGGCAGTGCTCAAGCCCAGGTTGGACCATGAGCTGAGTACCAGCATTGTTCTAAAGTAGCTCAGACAGGGATATCCCTGACATGGTCAGGGAGTGTAAGTGGAGGGCCCAGGTGAGGCTGCTCAGGATCACTAACTACACTCAGGTCTCTGACAGGCTGTGGATTCGTTAGGCAGTTTTGGATTTCTTTTATACCCTAAAGGTAAGAGGTAAAAAAACTTCTGCAAAACAAGTTTTCAGAAAACATGATGTCTTAAACATTAGACATATACAGGTGATTGCAGTCATGTGCTTTTTTGTTGTAACAGTGCAATTATGGCCTTTTATTTAATCTCTAGCTGTGATCTAATATCAACACTCAGTGGTTGTGATGTGTGCTATACAGTTGAATAGCTGGGCTGTCAAGAGTGAAATAATGAGTAGCTGTTCATTCATAAAAATATGGTAACCTCTGCAGACAAAATAACAAAGTAGACTATTTAGCATATTTCTCAAGAGAATAAAATCTGAATTTATGGGGAAAGGTAAAATTCTTTAAAAGAACAACATACTTTGATCCTTAAAAGCCATTTTGTCAAGAAACAATCTGCATGAGGATACCTACTGTTTTGACAATACATTATGTTGGCAGTGAGAAACCTGTAAGTTTATTCTTCCCAAATGCTTAAATCACATAGGAAAATGCTGGTTTGCTAAACTGACATAAAAGAACAAGCAAAAAGGAATGTTTCATGACATTATTGTCAAAATTAAGTGGCAAGTGCCAGAAGAGTGCTTTTACTTAGCTATGTGTTAGCATATTATAAGATTCATAAAGTGTACCAGGTCGGTAAATTTTTATGTCCTCCTTTAATTGGTGTTTTATTTTTACTTTTTGTTACTCCTCTTCTGGAAGTGCTGCTCAATTTCTCTCCTGTGACTTAAGTATTCTGCCCTGCTGTCTATCTAGTAACTAGTGTTAAGTAATTTACTGTCTCACAGTATTGCAACCTTCTTTTTTATTAGGTACTGGTATGTGGAAATAATTTATTATAATATAAAATGTACACACATAAATTATATAGTATACAATTTATTATTGTCTGTGTAAATAACTTTTTTTTCTTGAACTTTGTGGTTATCTAGTGCATGATTATTTTTGCAGAAACTTTAAGGAATATATACATATTTAGTACCAACATATTTGTTTGGACTTCTGTATTAATCACTACCACCTCTTTTCATTCTTATTTTAGGCCCAAGAAAACAGATTATTCTTATTTAAAAAGTGGTCAATGCCTATAATATTGCTTGTACATTTTCATGAAAATGTATCTTCCCAATTAGATTGTTTATTATGATAATCTTCTCTTTAATACTTCTACATATTTCTCACATATAATTAGCCTCAAAGACAATGATAATTCATATTACAAGCTTATTAAGGAGTTTTTATAAAATGGCTAAATAAATTCTTAGACATTATAATGGTTTATCATCTGCCTGAAATGCTTCCTATTCAAAATCTTTGTTATGGGAATATATTTTCACATATCAATTCTTTCAAAATTTGGGGATGGGGGTTACTTACTTCATTTAATTGAATGCACTGAGATGCTCGAATGTTATTCCAGTTGCAGTTATTTCCATAGCCTCATTCTCTTACCTCTTCCTTTTGAAAATTAAAGCAACATGCAGATTTGGGAGATTTCTCTCTTAAAGCCTAACTTCATTCTCGCACGCCACTGTAGAGCTGGTCATCTTCTTTTGTTCCTTTTTTATTTTAATTTATATGACCACAGAATCTTTTCTGATTTGTTATAATAACTTTTGCAAAGACTAAATTATATTGATTGAAGCAGGCAAGCATATTGCAACAGGTAACACCTAAAGGAAATAAAGAAGATGCAAGGACAGGGAGTTTTAGTAATGGTGTGAGAAGACGCCTGTGTCTCAGGAATGTTTTGCAGCATGTAAATGGACTCAACAATATCAGAAAGGTGGATCTGAGCAATAAAGGGACAGTAACACTGGATTTGATTATCTGGACTTGACTACATTTCAAATTAGGGGAGACACCTAGTGTCTCAGGTATGGATTATGTAACAATTACTGCTGAAGCTGTTCCAGTCTTCCAAATAATTTAAGAATTAGAGAGAGTTAATGGAAGCACAGATTTAGTCTGCAAAGCAGGTGTTTGGTTTTGTTGTGGATTTTTTGTTTTGTTTTGTTTTCTTTTTTCTTTTTTAGAAAAGATGCTCATTTACTGTTAGAAGAGATGAAATTACAAAAAGTTGTGTGGGGATTTTTTGGTTTTTCTTTTAGGATTTTAAATAATGTTCTATCTTAGAAAGGCAACCTTTGGGAATGTGTTGATGAAGTAAACTAAGGAGCTCAAAGTCGTATAGGATTTTTTTCATTTCCAGACAGATATTGCTTCTTTTAATCTCATATATGAACCACAGGGAAAACAATGAAAGAAAGGACTGAGCCTGAGGAGCTGCCTAACTCTTCCAGTAATCAGGAGTAAACAGTAAACAGTGATAAAATAAATGGTTAAAAAGCAAAGATGTACCTTAGAAGAGGAGAAAGAGAACTTGCAAATTTCATAATTCTTTTGAGCTAATAAAAAATTCAGTCAATGGACTGTTAATATGACTGTTAGGATACCGTCTGGACTTTATATTGCATCTTACTTTTTAGATGGTGTATCTAATACTAGTTGAAATACTGACTCTAGTACTGCTCATTGAATTTCTTCATACAAAGAAACACACTTTTTCCCATTGTATGAGTTTTGTTTTCCCTCTGTTCCATTCTTCTATCTGTAGATAAAGTTTTGTCATTTTGTCTTGTGAATTCACATAAGCAAAGGACATGGAAGAGTTATTTAATTTCTGTGGTGGCATGTTAATAAATCATCTATTCTGACATATAGATTAGATGTCTATACTTGCAAATAAATTGAAATGCATTAGGAATTTTGAAATTAGTTTTAATTAGTAGCAACGCAGAATCATGAAAAGTGTCCGGGTTCATCTTTGATTTGTGAGCCTTTTAACAAAATAATGTAAATCTGTGGTTATTGAAGGTAGGTATTGAGATTGATATCCAATCAAGGCCTTAATTGATGTACCATTCCAAACTATGAATACACCACAGACCTCAGTACATAATAGTTGTGTGTATAAAACCACTAATAATTTGGTGCTTTATCACCATAAGAACTAATTGTACCATTTGGAAAGATTGAAGCCTGGTATAAGATGGTTGTTCACTTTTGTTTCAAACTAAATGGGTCTGGAAAGCTAAATCCAGTTGTGTGCTGTCAGTGATTAGAATTCATAAAAGATAATAATGATAGAGATCAAACAATAGAAACTTTCAGATATAACTGTTTCTTCAATAGTGTCATTCTGTGTTTAGTTGCCAGTGATTCCTGACAGAGTGATTCCAGGTCTTTTTGTAATTGTAGTGCTCAAAAGATTTCTTATAATACCTATTTGTTACGGAAACAGACAATGATAAGGGTTTAGTTCTATATCACCTTTGGTATCTTCTAGCCAATTCTTCACTTCAAAAACCTAAATGGAATAGAGATGTGTTTCCTTTAGTTTATCAGTCTCCTGTTTCATGGAAAGAGACATGAAGTCATACACTTCTCCAGTCTCAAGCCACAGTTCACTGTGTCTGTGTGACTATCAGCTTGTTGGTTAGCAGCAAAAGAATGTGTATATTAGGGAGGAAAACTTGATGCAAAGAAAACTCTGCACTGCGCTGTAAACTCAGAAACCTCCCCTACTTTCCTGTTTAGAAGAAGCACAAAGAGAAAGAGAGAGGAGAGAGAGGGATCTTGCCTCTTAGATTGCACTGGAACTGCAACTATAGAGAGCACTACTGAACAGGCAGGAAATTCAAATTACTATAAGAATAGCACATAAACAGCTGTTAAAAATATCACTGCATTCTCATCTGCTTCTGAATATGAGACTTCATATAATCTAGAGATGAAGAGAATTTAGTAGGTCATTCAGTACAGTCATGATGAGCAGTACCAGATGGTCACTGCAATTTCATCTTTGTTTTCCTTTTCTTATATGGAAATCTAAGCAAGTTTACCATTGTACTTTTAATTTCTGAATAGTACTTTGCTGGCTTTGTAAGTATTTTGGATGTAAAAGGCCAATGCAAAGTTATCAAAGTTTTTATTACAGATTGCTTATATTACAGTGATAATCTATCTTTAAGGTCACTTCTTAAGACCCATTAAACCCTTAATATGGCAATGAATATGTCTACCCTCTCACAGAGCAGTGTGTTTGCATTAAGGATGTTGTATTCTCATTCAAGACAAAACCAAATTAAATTGTTTTCCTCTAGCTTAGATTTACATAGTGAAGTCAGTTTTGGTTTATCTGCAAACCACAGAGAAAACCTTTCTGTGCTTTGCAGCCATATCTGAAATATCAGCTGTGTCTATGCTACCTGTTTGGAATTTGGTTTAACCTCCCACATGAATAATGCTTTCCATATTCAACTCCTGACCCTGCCCTATGATTCTCTGCAGCCTATGTTCTGAAACCTTTGAGGCTGCAAGGTGACTAAAATTTGCTAGTCTGACCTGGGTCACCTTTCTATGCATGACAACTAAAACGTAGTGTTGGTAACATCTTAAATATGGGCTAAACTGTTGGTTGAGTTATTTGGGACACCTTTGATGCTAATTCCAAGCTGGTACCAGAATATGGTCACTTAATTGATAATTAAGTTTCTTGAAGTGTCAACTTTAAGCATGGCCTCTAAACTGAGACTACATTTTACAAGTTTATAGGAACTCCTGAAAGAGTAAAACTTATGCTGTACTTTCAGCAGTTGATACTGCTAGTAGCTGTTCTCCAGCTACACTTCTGAGGTTTTGGTCCATAGCTTTTTCACAATAAAGCCTGGAAGGCTTGCAAAACCTCAGCATAGAATTAATTCCTTAATTAAATATGTCATTGTGGAGGGTTGGCCCTGACTGGCCACCAGGTGCCCACCAAGCTGTTCTATCACTCTCCCTCCTCAACTGGACTGGGGAGAGAAAATATGATGAAAGGCTTATAGGTATATGAGATAAGGACAGAGGTCACCAAGCAATTACCATCACAGGTAAAACAGACTCAACTTGGGAATATTGATTTAATTTATTGACAATCAAAATCAGAGTAGGATAATAAGAAATAGGAACAAATCTAAAACCAGCTTTCCCCTACCCCTCACTTTCTTCCTGGGATCAACTTCATGCATGACATCTATACCCACTCCACCTGAGCAGCACAGTGGGACAGGGAATGGAGGTTTTTAACATGTTGCTGCCACTCCACCCTCCTCACACTCTACCCTGCTCCATTGTGGGGTCTCTCACACAGCAGAGAGTCCTTCAAAAACTTCTCCAATGTGGGTCCTTTCCATAAGATGCAGTTTTCTAGTTATGGGCTGCTCCAGTGTGGGCCCCTCACTAGACTATCAGTCCTGCTAGAAAACCTACTCTAATGTGAGCTCCTTTCCATGGGGCCACAGGTCCTGCCAGGAGCCTACTCAAGTGCAGGGTCTCCTTGTGGCCACAGCCTCCTGTGATGTACCTCACAGGGTACATCCACCTGATATGACATGGGTGCCCCATGAGCTGCAGCTGAATATCTGTTCTAGCATGCTCCTCCATGGGCTGCAGGGTGATACCCTGCCTCACCAGAGCCTGCAGCACCACCTGTCCCGCCTTCTTCACTGACCTTGGTGTCTGTAGGGCTGTTTTTCTCACTTATTCTCTCTCCTCTCTCCCAGTGGCTGTCGTGCAGCATTTTTTACCCCTTTTTATATAGATTATCAGAGAGGCACTCACTGATTGGCTCAGCCTTGGCCAGCAGTGGAGTCTGCCTTGGAAATGGCTCTGCTAAATATGGGGGCAGCTTCTGACCCCACCAGACCTTTGCTACTAAAGCTTTTGCCTTGTGCACCAAATACATTACCGTATTGGGATTGTCCAGAATAGATTTAACTTTCCCAATAGCAGGTCTCATAGAGCTGTTCTTTATATTTATCGCTAGAATGGTGTTGATAACACACCAGTTTTGACTACTGCTGAGCAGTGCTTGCATCAAGCCTGTCACTCCAACTCCCCCTGCAATGGCCAGGAGTCTGGGGGTGAACAAGAGGTTGAGAGGGGATATAAGACATAGAGCCAGGACAGCTGACTCAAACTGACTGAAGAGATACTCCATATCATAAGACATTGATAAAAGCTAAGAGAAAGGGGGATGGTGGACATCTGTTGTAAAGGTCTTTGCCTTCTGAATCAGCCGCTATGAATACTGAGGCCCTCTTCCCATGCAGTGGCTGGACATTGCCTACTGATGGAAAGCAGAGAATAATTAATTTGTTTTCTTTGTCTCCATGCATGGTCTTTATTAAACTGCCTTTATCTCAGCTCAATTTTTTTTCATCTTATTTTCTCTTCCTGTCTCACTGAGGAGGGGAGTGATAGAGTGGTGTGATGGGAAGCTAGTGGCTAAGCAAGGCTAACCCACCGCACTCCCCGGTGGAAAGCAAGTTAAAATTAGATAGTGATCAATCACTGAATATATATATATATATGTAATTTTTTCTACCATCTGAACCTAAGCAGCTGTAATTTTACAGGTTAAGTCATCTAGGTATTTCTGAGAAAATTAAGAGGACAACAGAGCACAAGTAATGAAACAAAAGAAGAGTGTACTCAAAGTATGAAACAAAAGAAAGAGCTACTCACTCAACACCTTACAATTTCCAGCACTAGTGATATAGAGATAAAATGCCTTTCTGACAAGTTTATTTGACCCTAAAGCCAGCAGAAATGTACTACTAATTCTTTATCTGTTGAGGATAAGGAAGTTATAGCAGTAGGGAGTTTTCTATAAAGTGGGATTTAGTAACTTCATGCTGTACTTTATCACTGGAAAACACCAGAAAAAATTAAAGTTGCCTTTATAAGGCTTGATTGCTTTGCTGCAGTTGTAATTTGATACAAACTATTAGCTACAACATCAGTTTCTAGTTTAGTTGTATTAAGCCACCTGTTACCAAAGTTATCAAATCACAGGCTGGCAAAATGAGTTTTATGGAGAAGAAGCTGCCATTAGTAAAAGTTTTATGCTCTTTTGTGTTTCTACTAGGCATGGGAATTCAGATATGTTAGAGTAGTTACAGTTTCATGGTCTTAGTTTTTCTTTTTCTGAGTAGAAAGATATTTTACTGATAACAGTGTGCTATAAATAAATAAAATAAATATATAAAGAAACATGACATTTTCAAGCTACCCAGTGAACTGGGTATGTGTTTACTTCATACCCACTAGACACATACCCATAAATAACAATTTGCACAGTTTTTAGGCTGTGAGACTAAACCATTAATGAAGTTAAAGTTCCTCCATGAGCCCTATTAAAGATGATGTAACCATGCAAGCAGGGAAATACTTTCTTTTTTAGAGATGTAAAAATGCTGCCCATTCTGGCAGCATAGGCTTTTTTTATTCTGGCAATGTGGAATGGGATTGACTGCAGAAGCATACTTAAATCCTGTTGGTATAACTGAAAAGCATTACTCCTTTAGTTCTGAGAGCACTTTTTCGATAATGAAGAGTGATTCAGTGTTTTCAGCGCAGTCTTCATTGTGATGCACCTTGACTCTCAGAAAAAAAGGTGATACTTGTAGAAATTAGCTAGTGAGTAATTATACTGACTGAGCCACATTTTGTACTCATTATTTTGCATTTAGCCTACCAGAAGAACTTTGCCCTAGCTTGATTCACATGATCTTACAAGATAATAACTGCTATCTTCAAAAATTATTAATCTCCACCAGTGACAGGTCTTCTCAGCTTTTAATTGAAATGTCATGCCCAGACAGTTTTGGTTGAGCATAGTTCAAAATCTGATAATGGAAGTTTCGACTGGCATTGAAAATTCTTGTTTCAGGCATTTTCTATTACTTTCTCACTCTTCAAACCTGAGCTGGTTTCTACTAGCTAATATTTCTGAATTTCTGCCCGAAATTTCAGTCTGTGAGTACTAAATGACTCTTTTCAGTGCTACTCTATGCTCTGTGGTTCAGTGTCTGCTCTATCACTATGAGGTCTTAGCCACAATCACAAGTGGAAAGCAAAATTTGGCAAATTTTCTGTATCATCCTCAGATGCTCTACAACTGTGAAACTCAATGTATTTACTATTTCTCTTTTTAAGTAAAACTTACTATTTTTTTTTCATTTAATGGAGATAACCCACAAATATTAGTAAAGGCAATTAGCTTTTATTTTGCATTACCCTTCAGAGGATGTACAAGAGATGGGGTATGGATTCAAGGACTATGGATAATATCAATAATTTCATCCTAAGATATAATAGTTTCAGAACTATTTCTTAATAACAGAGCAGTAGTTTTGCATGACCTTATGAGCAGGACAACATTCCAGATCCCAGAGTTAGCATTATGACCTTTCCTATTTGTTTCATCTGTTATGGATACAGGACTCACAACTAGAGCTGTGCTTTCTTGTATTTAAGTCTGGGTGCTTCTTCCTGTTAGATCAATGCAAATGAGATTAATATTGAGTCCAGACCTGATTGTGGAGAATGTGATAGAACTATGACATGTATCTTGAAGAGTTTAACAGTGTTGCCACAAGAAACAGTAGCATGTCATAGCTATTGTGTCATTTTGACTATGCTTCCTTTGAAAATGGAAAAATAAGCTTCAGCATGTTCTTGTTTGGTATTGCATGCAGCTTGCTTGTGTGTTATCTGGGCCATTCTGCAAAATTAAGAATCATCAAGATCATGTGTCTTTATGTTTGAAACTACTAAAATGTTTTCAGAAAGAGTGAGGCCTGCTATTTACTGAACCTGAAAAAACATAATTGCTTGAAGGAAAAGCTTCAATTTCTACATCTCTATATGGTATATGGCCACATTTTCTATTAATATTCTGACCTGAGACTTTTTTTGCCGCTGTGCTCAATATATTTAATGGTTTCAAGCATTTCTGCTAAACATAACAGGAATTAAAACACTGTAATGGATTAGAAAAGTCTTCAGCTCAGAGGACTGAATAATTTGTCTTTGGATTTTCCTTTCTTCCAGCCACACATGCATCAGAACATGTATCAGTGAGATATGATGACAAGCTTAAGGTATCCATTAAACATTAGATTAACAGATAAATGGATTTATTGGGACACATTGCATAGGAGGTTTTAAAATGGAATTGTGAATGAATAAGATTGTTTCAATAAGACAATAGTCAAGTAAAGTGAAGATTAAAAAAAAGTAATTTATTTTATTTTTTCATTTTGATACAAGACACTTGTACACAGCTAATTGCCTTCTTATTTTTTAGCAAATAACTTTAAATCTGGGAATGTATTCTTTTATACTGTCTTTAACAATTGTTTTACTGAAACAAGTTAGCTTGTCCACTCATAGAAGTTCATTGAGTCTGTCTGCATGAAGTACATTATACAAATTAACCTATACACACTGAGCAGAATAAAACTGAGATTAAGACATGTGTGTTATGTATTATGCAGATATGAGTATGAGATGATGTCTGAATGAAAGAGATAATGTAAAACACAACAATGGGAAAGAAAACAGGCAAAGGAAGGTGAACTCCTACTGTTAACAACAAATTAGCAATAGATGGAACTGAGAACTGGATTTTTCACATAAGTACACCAACAGCTCCAGCTCCTGTTTCTTTTCATTTTAGACCTAAAGAGTATTTGAGATTGGGTTTGGTTTGGAGGAATGGTAGGTAGTGCTGTTCTAAAGTTGAGAAAAAAGTAGAAGAAAGGCTGATATCAAAGTCTTGTAGAAGAGTTATTTTTAAGAGGAGGTTCCAAGGTCTCCGCACCAAGACTGAATACAGTAGACTGAATTCTCCCAGAGTCATGCAGGAGAAAATGAATGACCGAGGATGCTCATGGACATAGTGTGACAGTAATTTTGAGTATTCCTGGCTCCCTTTTGGCTCTCATCCATCAAAATAATAGCTAAAGCTTTAAAGCAGAGTGACTACTTGTCCAATAACCTAGGAAAGAACTGGTAAAGATGCGTATGCCTGCATTCTGGATGAATTCAGCTTTTATTGTGCTGTTGCCTCTAATAACTGAGACCAAAAAGCAGTGAAAATGAGATACTGTTCACTTTGTAAGGATGTTCAGTGCCTCATGGAGCTTTTGTGAAGGAATTTCCTTGAGCAAAATGTCATCTGTACATGAATCTAAGCTCTGAGATTCCACTTTCTCCCTTCAAAACACATCAAACTTCACTGGTCTCGCAGTGAATCAGGGTTGTACTCTGAGATCACAGGTTTTCCTTTTATCATCTTTCAACTTCATAATCTCTGTCAGTTGGAGTATTGAAAAGGATTAGTTCTGTACCACAATAAGTAAGTAATTTTTTTTGGTCACAAACATAATTACCTTTTCATCCTTATTCTAGCTGAAGACAAATGCTATAACGGTGTCACTTTCTAGGCTGACTCCAGTGGATTTAAGGACAACCATTTCAGATATAACTGAAGATGCAACTGCCTGTCTACTTCATTCCATGAAGGAAAAAAAAAAATTTTGCTGCTTCCTCAAAAGAGTTGTTTTCAGCATGACAGGTGAAAAACTGTGAATTTCCAGTTGCTCACATATAATTTCTAAAATAAATGGAAGATCTTTTCAATATGAAAAGCTATTATTTTTTTCCATCTTAAGTATGTCCCTGAAAATACATCCAATTATGGAACATTTTATTGCCTGTAATGTAATGTCAGAGAAAATGTCTATAATTTCTTCATTTTGATCATCTTTTAATTCATGTTAATTGTGTTTTAATAACACAGATTTTTGTTCTGTTGCTGACTTTATCTTTTTAAATTATTATCATAACCACAGCATTTGAAATAACAAGAGCATAAATTTCACACATGCCTGTTGATGCTACTTCACAGTTAAACATACTTCATGGTTGTTTTTTTTCATCTGCTCCTAACAGACAGACTAATAAAACAGATGAGAAATATTTTATAATATTTGGATGTAAGTGTAAATGAGACTAGTTATTTTACATTTACAGTTTATGTCTTCTGAAGAAATTTTACCCTTGTATAAAATAATATTTTCTATAGTACTCTTTATCTCAGGATCTCAAGGTGCTTTGCACGTGTTTTTGACATGTATTTTCATGTCAGCTTTGCTAATCTATGCTAGGCAAAAGGTGTACAGCAGCACAAAAAGGTCATTAAAAGACCTGGATCCAGGCAGAGGAGAGTTCCTGACACATCTACTGGAAAAGGTGGACAAAGGTATATTCTAGACAACCTTCTTATATGCTGTTTTGTGTGAGTTATATTCTACAGGATCTATATCACACAGCACTGAATTGCACATAGAAAACCTTCATCCTAAATCTTGTGTGTATCTCAAGGAGATTCTATTTTGGGTGAAAATGGCCAATGAATTAAACCGTACAATGCTGTATAATACTGAATATTATCACTTCCATGGTGGCTGTATGCCCATCACTTCACTGAATGCCTTGTGGCACCTGTCTTCACTGCTCTGGGTCTGAGGATCCGAACTGGACTCCATTTTGATCAACACATGAGTGAAGAATGAACTTTGATAAAACTGGGCAAGGGCAGAGGTGATAGAGTCGGAGCTGGTTTCAGCATGCAACAGTCCAACACCATCCATCTTTCCTGGCCCAAGAGACTGCTATAACAGGTGGAGCCCTAATTCATGGACTAAATGAAGTCAGCAATCTTTTATAGGGAGGTTTATAGATTAAGTGAATGTGTGTGTGTGTGTATATATATATATATATATGCAGACAGGAAAGGTGAGGATAGGAATTGTGGGAACTGGCATGGCATGAATGGTACAGAATAAGGGGTGGATACTGTCCTTGTTTCAGCTAAGATAAAGTTAATTTTCTTCCTAGTATCTGGTGTAGCAACGTTTTGGCTGTAGTCTGAGAATAATGCTGATAACACACTAATGGTTTAGCTGTTCAATAGCACTTACCCTGATCAAGGACTTTTCATTCCCATGGTCTGCCAGTGAGGAGGGGCACAAGAAGCTGGGAGGGTGCAGAGACAGGACACCTCACCCAAACTAGCAAAGGGATATTCCGTAATACAACATGTTATGTCAGTATATAAACTGGGGGAGTTACCTGGAAGGGACCGATCACTGCTTGGGTCAGGCTTTGTATTGCTCAGTGGGTGGTGAGCAATTGTATTGTGCATCACTTGTGGTTTGTTTTTTTTTTCTTTTAATTTTATCTATCTCTCCTTTATTATTATTAGCAGTAGTATTATATTGTACTTTAATTAGTAAGATGTTCTTAACCTGCAGGTTTTATATTCTTTTGATTCTCCCCCCCATCCTGCTCGTTGTGGGAGGGGAAGAGGGGTGAGTGAGTGGCTGCTTGGTACTTAGTTACCAGCTGGGTTTAAACCACAACAGGGACCTCCAACACTCACATGAAGTCCTAAATTACAAAAGGACCCTAATCAGCATTAGAGTAGCTCAGAATTAAAATGACAGAATTCAAAACCTTCCTACTCCCTTTGTGTTCTGTGTGATTCTGTCTTCAGTGTCACCATTGTGTTGCAAGCTTTGGGTTTCATCTCCAAGAATCTGACTTTTTTATATTTCACTGTATTCATACTTTGATAGCTAAAGCAATTCAGTGGCTGACTTCATTTCGGATTCATTTTCTCTTACTTTTAACCCAAAATTTTCAATGTATTTCTTCATATTTTACTCTAATGGGTCCATCATGATACCAACTTCAATTCTTAAAACACTGCACACAAAGGCAAACCAGTCTTTTCTGTATAAATCCAAGCAATGTCTATATTCACAGCAAGGCATCCAATAAAAGCAAAACATTCTGAATGCTGTTTTAGAGTGAATAGCAGTTTCTCTCACTGTGAGATTAGAAGTTTAATCTCCTCACTTCTCAGTATTCGTCTAGCCCTTTAAAGTATTTTTATCAATGATTGTTAATCATAGCCCAAAATCTTCTGCAGTGTTTTATATAAAAGAAGGTGCAGTATTGAGCCATCTTGCAAAATCAGGTGTACTTTACCTCCTGAGGCAAAGTTTTGTTAATCACAACACACGTAAAGGGAAGGCAAGTGAGGATAATTTATCAAAAAATGATAGAGTACTAATTAACTATATAGTCAGTATCCTTTGACCAATGAAAAGTAAATCTTTTGTTCTCTGAAATGAGTATAATCTGATGTACACAAACCTAAGGTTTGCTAGCATTGTGGAGCTTCTACCTAACACCCTATTTTGCAAAATAACTGTCAATAAAATACCTCCATTTTGTGTGCATATTGGCATTTTGCACACTGGGTAACAATCCCACTTTTGGACAACAGAAATATTCAGCATGGATTTATGAAAGAGAAATCATATGTGGCTAAAATGACAGCCTTCTACAATGAGGTGACTGGCTCTGTGAATGAGGTGAGTGCTGTGCATTTTTTTATCTTGCCTTTAGTAAGGCTTTTGGCACTGCTTTTCACAAACTGATGAAGTACAGACCAGATAAAAGGGTATTAATGTATTGAAAACTGGCTGAACTGGTAGTCTGAAAAAGGCTGTGCTTAGTAGCTGGAGGCTAGTTACAGGAAGTGTGCCTGAGTTTGATACTGGGTCTATTACTGTCTAATGACTTTATTAATGACCTATGAGGCAGAGGGCATTCTTAGTATGTTCAAAGATGATACAAAACTTAGAGGAGTGACTGATGCAACAGAAGAACCTCTACAGGCTGGGAAAATGGGCAGAGGAACTTTCTGAAATTCAACAAAAGTGAATTCTGCTCCTGTGGAGAAATAATCCTGTGCACCAGTTAAAGGCTGGAGGTTGACTGGCTGGAAAGCAGCTAAAGAGAAGACATGGTGACCTTGGTAGACACCAAGTTAAACAGCTTCTTGCCTCCATTCTTACATTTATACAGGGAATCCAATTAAGTTACATGCAAATAGCTACATACTGAAGTTTGTTCACATTAATACTTCTTCAGAGTCCAGCCCTCAAAATTATTCTGTCATTATGGTTCTGTCTTCTACTTGGGGAGAACAGGAATTCAAGAAATAGCTGTCACTTGAACAACCAGTGCCAGTAAGATCTGCATATGACAAAAATTCCCAGCTAAGAAGAAAAAACAAAAAAATTGGTTGAAAGTTCTCAAGCTGGAAAGACTAAGTCTGATGCCACTACTAAAGTAAAACTAGAATTTACAGAGAGATTAAATTATACAGGCTTTTCCCAATTCTATCCATTATGATATCTATGCTTAGATATGTACACTGGCTTTATACATTAAATCCTAATTATACTTTATGTGTTTTAGTAGACCATGTTGGTTATAAGACATTTATTCACATGACATCAGAAGTACACAAGATGGCAGTAGGCAGCTGCAGAGGTACAGAAATGTAATGACTTTCCAATTCTCATCAATACCCAGGAACTCAAATATATTTCCTGAAAAAAAAACCCCAACAACCCAACCAAAACCAACCAAATGAAAAACCCAAACAAAAGAAAATTATGAAAGGCTCTTTCTCAGCCACTCTAAGAATTCCAGCTTCAGTGTTACAATACTCTTCATCATTATCTTCTGTTAGCATTTTAATTTCAGGCTTGTATCACATTGGTAATCCTGATAAAACTAGTTGCCATAGATCTCCTCAGTTTTCACTTCTGGGCCAGTTATGTCTCTTTCCCTGTGTTTTCTTAGAAATCAGTTGCCTTGCAAGAACTCCAAAGGTATCTTATCTCCTGACTCCAATAGTAACCTAGCAGCAATTATACTGAGAACAATGGCAACAGTAAAATTCCCACTTTTTTTTCTTTTATATAGATTTTTCTAATTGAGGAGTGGGAGAGTAGGTTGGAGGCAGCCAGTGGGCAGTGAAAGCCAACCCACCACAATACTATATTCATAAGTTAGGAATACTTTAAAGAGTAATCTTTAAATAGCAGACCACAGCAATCCTGTGGTCTGAGGCAGTGGGAAATCTGAATACATAGGATTATGTGATTTGGCAAGCAGAAATACAGTTACCCTGAAATATCAGGTCTAGGTCTGATAAATTACAAAACCTGTCTTTATTCTAGAAGGAGACTTACAAGTTTCAGAGCTCTGCTCATGAACTAGGGTTCTCTTCACCTTGGCAACTTCTGCTTATTAAACTTTTTGAGTGATAAGTAGAAAGTGGTATCTGAATGTTCTCAAAAACATCTCAGGAGAAAAGGTCAAAAATGCGCAAAGCCCCATGCAACTGTTAGTTTCTGAATTTTAGATCTATTAGAAAGAAACCTGCCATTAATAATCTCACCCTACCACTACAACATAGCACTTTGTTTAGACTTTTTGTCTCCATGGTCTAGAGAATGCAGAAATTATTGTATAATTGTATAATAAACAAACAGGTAGGAGAAACTCAGCAAAAAAATGTAAATAAACTGAAAATCATGATCTTTACAATGAGCACTGATTTTTCTCAATAGGTGGACTGGTCTTTTGAATTGGTACATTTTACTGCATGGTTGCTGAAACACATTTAACTTGCACCATTTGCCTTTCTCCTTGGTAATGTGGTTGGCTGGTTACAGCAGCTGCAGTCAGAGTTCACAGAAACACTGAACAGCTCCTTCTCCCACACTCTGAGTCATAACATCTCCTGTAAATGTATTTTTAAATGTCTTCATTTTAATGAGTTTCTAAATGCTAAATTAATTTTGCAATTTCCTGCTCATCTAGTTATCAATGTAAATGTTATCAAACAATTTTACCCATTAGCAATGTTAGCAGTGTGAGTCACTAGTATTTTTTAAAACTTAATTTTTCTGTAACTCTCCTGACTTGTTTGAAACTATCCAAATTAAGGTGAAGATTATTACTATGTTAAAGAAAGTGACAGTACATATAAAATAGGACAATCTGTCACCACTGAAAACACACGTTTATCTACAATATAGATCCAAGCAGAGTATTGACAATTCAGACTTCTCAATGCCCTACAAATGGGCTTCAGTTGGTTTCCAGGGATCAAAGCTAAGGAAGAACAATATCCTTGCCTGCTGAGTAAAAAGAAATATGCCAAAGTAAAGAAGCAAAATTAACCAGTGTAAGAAATAGAGATTTAACTTATATTAGTTGATTTTAAAGAATAAAGAAATATGGTGGAGTTATGCTTATGTAACAACATTAAAACATTACATCATCTTTCTACTATAACTGTCTTTCCTTAACTAACTTATGTTCTGCATGTCATGTATATGTCACTACAAATACACTTTCCTCCATGATTTATCTTGTTATGATTTTGAAAGTACAAGTTATACAGAGCATCATCTGGTGCGCTAATGCATTTTAGCACTTTCATAACTAGCCTGAACTGTGTTATGAAGAGGATTGTCCAAAGCTACAGTACAACCCTTTCTATCAGAAACTGTTGTGCATATCACCTAGTTTGGTACATATGAAGAAGTTAACCTACTATAATTATTAGGAATGTGATTGTACACAACCTTGACAACAAAGTCACTAGTTTAATTGTAGTTATGCTAGAATAGCTTATTCTTATGGGAAGTCCAAAAAAGAGATAAAAAATTAAAATTAACCAACATAGCTGTAGCAAAAAGATTAAAAATATAACCCACAAAACAATGAAACTTGTAGGAGCAGAAGAAGGATAAAGAAGGCTAAGTAAAACTTCAAAATTTTAAATCTCAAGGTTTGAACTTTGATCTCAAGACTGCAACCTTGAGGTGTCAGTCTCAAGACTGCAGAGGACTGAAATTCTGAACATATTACATCAGAAGTGCTTTTGGTGAAAAAATATTAAAGATGGTATTATTTCTAAAGAATTCTGAACTCTTGACTATATCTTTGAAGATATTCAGTTTGTGCCTTTGTAGTTATACAGTATGTGGATTTTTAGGTACCTAGAATAACTATTACAAATTTGTTCATGTACTGTCTATAATCTATTCTACTTCATTGTCTTTACAAGTATATTTTGTAGTTCTTAATTTTGTTAATTACTGATTTTTTACTGTAATTCAAATTAATAATTTAGGTCAATTTATGAAATCTGCTAGATTTGAAATTTCTCAGGGACATATTTTATTATATTTGGATTAAGTTAATCAAAGATTAAAGCTATCAGGCTAGAAGTAAAAAATATCTGATTTTTTTTATCTTGCTCCGTAACTGATGATTTGATCACATACAAATATATTTTCCCCTTTCCTGTTTAGAAAAATAATTTTTTTTTTTTTTTTTTGTCATTGCTTTGAGATAAATGGGTGGACAGAACTACAGATAAGTATTTTATANTTTTTTTATCTTGCTCCGTAACTGATTATTTGATCACATACAAATATTTTTTCCCCTTTCCTGTTTAAAAAAATAATTTTTTTTTTTTTTTTTATGTCATTGCTTTGAGATAAATGGGTGGACAGAACTACAGATAAGTATTTTATAAACATAAAGAATGTAAAACTTGTATACCTACACTGGAATGATAGTTAAACAATGTACAATAGTATACAAATGAATTGGAAGCAGGAATCACTGTGTACTGTGTATTTTATTCAGAATTCCAGATAACACGTTTTAAACTGAAAATAAATTGGGCTGTTTACCCGCATAGCTGTAGCTCCTGGCCTTGCTTTGCATTGGTGTTCTGTCAAATTTAAAACTAATCTTATATTCCTACTTTAAACAGTAAAAGATTGAAAGGCCTCCTGTAAATGAGTGTCTCCATACCTAAATTTGTACATCTGTATTTTGTAAGATTAGTTTAAACAGCCATAGCCAGCTTAATAGCATGTTTAAAAAGTAAAGATGAGTGGAGTTCTGCAGGACCATGGCTTATAATTGAAAATCTGTGGAAATACTTTGAACAGCAGTCTTACAATGTAACATATGAAAGTACAGAAATTTTGGTGAAGAAATCTGAATAGAAAGAGTGGATAAATTAATTATTTTAGGAGACATCTGATTAGAAAGAACTAATAATTAAGCAGAAGGAAAAAAAAGAATGCCTTAAATATGTCAAGGAGGACAATGTCCAATTAAAGTACAACTGCTGCAGCAGGAAAGGGTGAGGAATGCTATGTTTAAGGCAATAGGAGAAATCAGATATCATTTGTGCTGGATGTCCAGTCACCCAGGAGAAATCTGACAGCAGCAAAATTGTTCTTCAAGTGAGAGTCTTTTAAAACACAACATGAGAGACAGCATTATTTTTAAGGTGAAGAGATAACAGTTTACTCAAAAACTCAATGTATTCAAGTGTGAGTACTATGAGACTCTCTAAAAATGAAAATGCATATAATAGGAAGATCACTTAGGTTGAGGAAGTATCAAAAAACATAGGAAGTATCATGAAAGTATTAAATACTTCACTGATTGTCATGGTTTAAACCCAGCCACGCAACTCATTCACTCACTCAACCCCCCTTTCTTGCCCTCCCCCTGCTCCCGGAGGGATAGGGAGGAGAATCAAAAGAATGCAACTCCCACACGTCGAGATAAGAACAGTTTAGTAACTAAGGTATAGCCCAAATCACTACTGCTACCACCAATAATAATAATGATAAAGGAAACAACAAGGGAAAAGAATACAGCATCTCACCACCCATCAACAGATAACTCACCACACCCCACCCCACTCAACACCGACCAAAAACCTCCTCCAACTCCCAGAGAGAACTAGCCGTTCTGGGTAACTCTCAGTTACATCCTGGGCATGACGTGCTACAGTATGGAATACTTCTTTGGTCAGTTTGGATCAGGTGTCCTGTCCCTGCTTCTTCCCAGCCTCTGCTCCTCCTCGGCAGAGCATGAGACTCACAAAGTCCTTGATCAGAGTAAATATCAGTAATTATCAGCTTTGTTCCCAGACTGCAAGTCAAAACACATCTGCACCAGCTACTAAGAAGGAGAAAAATTGACTGCTATTGCTAAACCCAGGAAACTGATACAAATATTTAAGTATACTAATTAATATATTTTTACATTAATGCCACTAAGAAAATGCAACTTAGCTGGCATATTACCCAGAATTATCAAAAGTTACTGCTTTTTGTGAGTCGCTTACATCACAAAGATGTATAGGCCCCACAACATACAAAGCAAAATTTCAAAAGGCAGGCAAAGAATTAAAACAGGATTAGAAATAGCTAGATTGCCCATCATAGCTGGGCAACAACAGGAGTGGAGTGATCCATAGATTCAGGTCCCTAGCCACCTCTTTTCTTCCTTTCATGCATGGAGTAACATTTATGGTAAGGTTCTGCCACAAGGTTGTCCATTCCTCCACTACTTGCAATTAGGCATCAGGACAGTCTGGCTTTGTATATAGCTAAGTAGGCATTATCTGGAGTCTCGTGCATTAGCCAGATCCTGGAGTGGCAGCAATCCAGTCTTGTTCACATTGCTTCATTTTATTGACATTCATTTTATTGGCTCAGCATGTCATCTTCATTCCTAGAAGTACCACGTTTGGAATTTTAGGAGTCTTTGATTTTCCAAAAGAGGCATCCAGAAGTCTGCTTTGTCATGCCACAGAATATGGATAATAATGCATTATAGCTACTTGAAAGACTAATATGGTTCCTTAATTGTATTTTCTTGTCCTTTCTCTAGACTTTAAATCCTAATTTGAAAGATTTCTGTCTACAGGGATTTCTCCACACCAGGTAAGTATAAATATATTTATAGTGATGGGAAATGCATAAGTGAGTTTTGAGCCTGGTCTATCATAATCCAGAATATAATTCAAAACTTTAATATGAATAATATTTCAATTAAAAAAACCCCATAGCCTTAATAATCATGATGTACTTAACCCCCCATATTTTAATTAAGATTCTCTATCTCTAGTTCCACCACTTAGGAGGAGAATAACATTTTAAGGATCTAATTCTGTTCTCATTATGTCTAACAGACCCCCTACAGGATCTGGTCATAAATGTGTTAAAGTCCTATTCGTTTCAGTTGGCACCTAACAAGCTTTACATCTTCCATTAATATTAAGCTTTACTTATTCTTAAATGCGTTATTATCTTGTTTGCTTTTTTTTAACTTCTTTATCTTGCATTATTAACATGTCTGTTAGAAAGATGTTAGTTGCCTGAAATGTAAACAGAATGCAAACAAAAGTTAATTTTGTTAACAGTTCTATAACTCAGCTTAAACAAATGTTTTTTAAATATCCAAATATTGATACCAATGCAAGCAAGACACCAAATACTAGTTAAATTTGTGTATTCAAGACTGCATTAAAAAAAGAAACTAATATGCCATTTAAACAAATAGATGCTACACATAATCTAGCATGGTATGTATTTTATTTGTTTAGTTTTGTAATTTGGCAGGTGATAATTCATATGGAAACCTCATTAACAACTGCCAGTAGTTCTGTTTAGGAAGACTAATTTGTACAGAATTTTTTGCCTTAATGAGGTTCCACATGAAAATGAACAGAGACCTATGGAGTTGTACATTTTAATTACTAGTCTAAAAGAGTTAGTGTTCTTTTTTGTTACTGTTGTGATTTCTGACTTCCAATGTGAATGTATTAAGTGATATATGTATTTATATTTATAAAGCAATGAAATTTATATATTTGCATATTTCTATATATTATACATAAATTTATAATTTATAAAGCAATATAAATGTATGAAGCAGACGTTCCACTGAGGACAACGGACCCTATCCCCAGCTTTTAACTTCAAAATTCATGTAAAGGTCATGACAGAATTTTATTCTGTGTGATGTAGTATTGAAAAGTAACACAGACTTACTTGATATGTACTGATGTGTTTGGTTTGTTTAACAAGATTTTGGTAGCACCCCACTACAGGAATAGTTTCTGTGAGAAACTGCTAATAGCTTCTCCTGTGTCTCAAGTCACATCTGCTACTGGCCAAGGCCAAACCAATCAGCAGCAGTGGAAGTGCTTCTGTGGTAAGATTTAAGAAGGGGAAAAAGAAAACTGAAATTGCACCCAGAGGGAGGAGTGAGAAAATGTGGGAGAAAGAGCCCTGCAAACACCAAGGTCAGTGAAAGAGGGGGAGGAGGTGCTGCTTCAGGGTGCTGGAGCAGAGATTCTCCTGAAGCCCATGGTGAAAACCACGGTGAGGCAGGCTGTGCCCTCCTGTCCATGATGGTTAGTAGTGGGACAGATATCCATGTGTGGCTTATGGAAGATCCCATGCTGGAGCAGGTGGATTCCTGAAGGAGGCTGTAACCCCAAGGGAAGCCCATACAGTTATTCAGTATAATAGATGTGGATGAGTGAAAACAGACTTAATGCAGCATATGTAGATTGTGTTATGTGAATATATTTAGTATATACATGTTTAGAAAACCCTGTTGGCAACTCTGTGAACAGATAGTATTGACCAGAAGTAGCTGAAATTGCCAGACATAATATAAGATAATTACTTATGATGTCCCTGGGTAGCGGATGTATTAGGAGTCTGGGACATAGATAATCCCATTATAATAAAAGAAAATTGACTGAGAGAACTGAAGAGAAGGTGAGAATTTCCAACTGATCTCTTTCTTCCTTATGTCCCACAAGTTCTGCTTTTCTGAGCACCTTGTGCTTTTTTTTTCTCTTATAATGTACCAGTATAATTTTTCTGCTGTACAAATTGATGCATGTTTGTACTGTAAGTATTCATGAAAAAGTTTTCTGGCTACAGCCAGAAAAGTGCCGCACCAGATACTAGGAAGAAAATTAACTCTACCCCAGCTGAAACCAGACACAGTTCAAGCCCCATTATAGCTCCTGATACTGCATCCAGCAGTAGATTGAATGCCAAAGAGAGGTGCATGGAGGAACTCAGAAGTATGATGGAAGAGATTCGTATATGTAATGTATATGTACATAATATATAAGTGTTTATATATGTAAAGCAGAGTTTTCTAGGTGCCATCTTCATCTCTGACCCTTGCAGTAAGAGTCTTGAGAGGAGAATCATTAGGTCTTGCAGTGAATGTCTATGAAACTTGCCTTTCCTTGCTTTCTCTCACCTCCTCCCATTTTGTGGTTGGTCTTCCTGTTGCAAAGAAGTCAGTAAGAAGAAAACTAACTTCCTTACTGTAAATGTTACATGAAGTCAGAAAAAAAGGCAGTACAGGGTGATCTAAACACTGACTCAGCAGAGGTTTAATATTCTTCATAAGACAACAGTTGGAAGCCTCAAATATGATATAAGCACTGAAAAATCTATTGTTAAGCTTATAATAGCAGCTAATGAATCAGTCTGAATGAATCAATTCAGAAACTTTTTGATAGAAATTAGGTCCCATTCTGTTTCCAGATCCATAAACCCAGAGCACAGTTTCTAATAATTTGCCATCTTCTCAATTCAAATAATTCAACATTATGACTGTAACCAAAACTATATAAGAATCTGACCTGTATTATTCCCTTGATCATACCCTGAACTAATATTCTTCATATATGATGTTAACCCAATTCTTGATTTTCATTAAAAGAGGTTATTGAAATTTAGTGAGCATTGGTTTATCATTTATAACAAATCACATTTATATTAATTATACTGTCATTATTAAAATGACTATGACCCTTTGTTGAAGCTGCACTATATTGAACACTCAGTGAACACTCAGAAATGTAAGTCTTACACAAAAAGAATAATGATAATATAACTAATAATGATAGCTTGAATATTAATCAAGTAGGTGAATTCAAAACTTAGGAAGACTGATACAAAAGTACTTAATTCTTTTGTACACTGTAGAAGTACAGACTGTCATGAGAAATTCTGTCATTAACAGCATGGTAATATAAAGTGATAGTGTTTGGTCAAGCATGTCATCAAAACAAAATACCTTTGCAAAAGCAGAGCATTTTGCAAAGTATGAAAGCTTATAATTTGTTTTCACATACCTTTTCTAATGCACATCTCCCTTGTTTGCATCTGCTTTTTAACATGTAAGTAACAATTCATTTTATTTAATGCTACACTTATAGTGTCTTCTATCACTGTGGAGTTAAGATCTAAGCCAAAGGGCATTCAGAAGAGCTGTGGCACTTGCAGCCTCCAACCAACTGGTACTGCTGTGACTGCTAAGTGGAGCAGATCTTGACATAGCTTCAGAATGCCTTTTGATATTGACAGCAGCTGTAGCTGAGCAACTGCTGAAAGCTGTACATGTTCAGTACTTCAAATTTGTCTTTCCTCTGAATCATTTCACTCTCCTTATTGTTGTTGTACACTTTGCAGTGTTATTCTTGTGTTGCTCAAATTTCTTTCAGTCTCTTAATTTTCTTTTGAGAGTCTTGTCGGAATCATGTATTCAGGTGGCAACTGTTAACTAAATCTTAAAATGGTATTGAAATAAGACTCTTTCTTTGCCAAAAAAGACCTTCAGCCAAAGGATTTACTCATTCCATTATGTTCTTGATAGCAGTTTTTCTTAAAAGTCTTTTAGCTACTATATTATGCATCAGTCATGTTGACAAGATTAAATGAGTTAGAGGACCTATTAGTGTAATAAACAGCTTTATAGAAAATAAAAGATGGTCAGCTCATTATTGGTGATTCAAATTTGCAACATTGCTTGGCTAGGAATCTGTAAAATTTGTTGACCTATAAACACAATGATTCATATTTGAATATCAGGTTTGATGAAGAGCAGTGTACTAAACTACTTAAATTGGCATGCAGGTAGTTGTATGAGTAATCCAACATCATTACTTTTAGTAATAGCTCCTCATAGTTTGGAATAAATGGCTAATAATCAGTCTTTAAACTAATAAAGTAGGACAGATTGCTAAACTGTAAGGATGTCTTCATTTCAGCTGTAGTGCCCATAGGGGCCTGTATGAATTAACTATGACTATGCATAAGGGTCCGAGAACTCTCAATCTGTGAAGGCATGTTTAAGAGAAGGTATAGATTTGTTACCCAAGCAAGCAACATTTGTTACCCAAGCAAACAGACATAAAAGATCTCTTACTGGACACCATAACAATGTTTATTCTAATGCTGTTATGCCCAAGCTAGATGGCAAGGTCAGACATACAAATATCTGGCTTCCTGCAAGCAGGGAGCTTGATTTTATATTCAGAAGTGGATATAAGTCTCATTGGCTTGATTCTGCTCTTGGTTAGCTTGATACAGTTCTGGAGATAATCCTATACAACTTCATTACATAATTTTTAAACTTGCATCAACAAAACTAAGATCAGAATCCTCATCCATTGTTCACAGCTCCATTGTAACTAAATCACTGAAAGATTTAGCAAAAATGTTAAATCTCAATTATATCTACTTCTTATAATTGTTATTTTTGTGTAAATTTTAGTAACTATTTTAAGGAATTAAAGGCATTTGAAAAGAGCAAACAAAATTTGTCTGCAGAACTTGTTTACCGTGAATATATTGCACCTTAGACAGCTCAGCAGATGCTTTGATTATCATTTTATAACATATCTGTTACTAATAATTAATTAGGAATTAAACTTTAGTTAAATGCTGCTATCACTTGTTAATATTCTGTGGAGTAATAACCATGAGAGTGAACAGGTGATGATTACAATAGTTAGCACCTCAGGAGGATGATAGTATAGTTACAGATAACTTAAGATGCTTGGTTTTGAAACGTAATTAATAGAACATTTCTTAAGAAATATTTTTTATAATGATTGCAGTATGCAGTTGTAAAAGCCTGCTGTTACAGGAAAGATAACCCTTAATCATGACATAAAACATGCAGAGCAGCTTTCAGATCAACATCTGCAACAAGTTATAACTGCTATTGTTTTTGAAACATTACAAAGCAAAATTTGCCACAGACTTGCTGAGATTAAGGCCAAGAAGCACTATTAAATCATGGCGTCTTTTGTGTTTCTTTTTTGGTTTTGATGGTTTCTTTTTTATTTTTTTCCTTAAATGTGTGTTGCCAATAGGTTTAAATTACCCTTTGTATTAATCATCTTCATAATTTATGCAGTGGTGCACTGCATACATTTTATCTACATATATATCTTATTTCCATCTTCATTTGTGTGGATAGTAATAATTGTAAATATGAGACAGGAAATTAATTTAAAAATGTCACAGATATTTCTCATAGAATCAGAGTCAGAGGTGAGTTTTTCACAGTGATGTAGTTGCTTGCCAGTATGTGTCTCCCATCCAAACAATCAATATGTAGTAAAAAGAACAATCTCCTGGTATTGACTGTGTGGTGCATTTCCTATTGACTAGCTTCTCCATTTATCAATAGATAACATCAGCAGTCAAGATCGTTCAGTATGGAAGGATGTCAGGAAGATATTAAACATACATGATAAGTAAATGGCTTCTCTCACCTATTCACACACACACTCCATTTAGCAAAAACTTTTTGCTAAACCAAGAGTATCATTTGTAAAAAAAATTATAATAAAGAAATAAATTTCTAGAGATGGTCAAAAGCAAAAAATTCTAAATCACAGAATGATAGAATCATAGAAAGATTGGCTTGGGAAGCACCTTAAAGATCCCCTAGTTCCAGCCCCCAGCCACAAGCAGGGACACCTTTCACTAGACCAGGCTGCCCAAAGTCCTGTCTAACCTGGCCTTGAACACTGCCAGGGATGGGTGAGACACAGCTTCTCTGGGGAACCTGTGCTGATGTCTCACCACCCTAATGAAGATCTGTACATCTGTGTGCTGGTGTACTTCATATTAAGAATAAATGTAACTGTTTTGCTAAAACCAGACCACAATATTGATACTGAATGACACTTTACTTTTACTCAGCCTGTCTTCATATGGGAGATGCTCCAGTCCCCCGATCATCCTCGTGGCCCTCCTCTGGACTTGTTCCAACAGTTCCATGTCCTTTTTATGTTGAGGACACCAGAACTGCACACAATACTCCAGGTCAGGTCTCACGAGAGCAGAGTAGAGGGGCAGGATCACCTCCTTTGACCTGCTGGTCATGCTGCTTTTGATGCAGCCCAGGATACGGTTGCTTTCTGGGCTGCAAGCGCACACTGTTGGTTCATGTTCATTTTCTCATTGACCACTACCCCCAAGTCCTTCTCTGCAGGGCTGCTCTGAATCTCCTCTTTGACAAACCTGTAGCTGTGCCTGGGATTGTTCTAACCCTGCCTTTCTACTATTTCCTCAAAAGAAGGGTTCTAGTGAATACAAATCTGAAGTTTTAGAGAAATTGTTGACAATCGTACCATTCCCTTTTTTTTGTAATTTGAAAATGTGTGTTTTATAGTTCATTCAGCACTGTCCAAATGAATGGGAAGAAACACATGGTCACCAGAAGAAATAATATTTGTTCAAGCTGATATGCAGCAGTGAGTGTTGGTTAATACAATTTTGATGGACAAGATCAAAGCACTAAATATTATTCCCAGAAAATATTTCCCAGCAGTCATTGATAATTCTACTTTTTATTATTTAAGTCAGTGCAATAGTAATACTAGGGCAAGAAAAATTCTGCTTGTTCATATTTCCTGTTACATGTGTGACTTTCCTAGTAGTGCAGTGAACAGTACAAGAGAATTCTGACAAAAACCTCTGACATAATTTGCATTTATTATCCTGTGAATTCACAAATAACGTTGCTACTTACTGTCATGTGAAAAGCTCAACAACTTGGAGAAGAGGGACAAAAATTTCCTCTTGTGGGCAAGCGGCTGTGCTGCAGAGAGATTGGTGAAAATGATAACATAGAAATAGATACAGATACAGGATTGGTTTTGCTTGGCTTCTCCCAAAAGAGAATATTCTTTTGGAGACGGTGTAGATTTCCAATAGGATATCTGAATTGAAAGTTGAGTTATTCAGACTATTAACTCCAACTTCATGTCTTTTTATCAACAAAAGCTTGGCTGATAATAGAGAAATAATTAATTCAGCATAGCAGTGTTTGTAAGACTGTGTTGCTATATTTTGATAACAGACAAAAGACAGTGTCAAAGAAAATTACACTCCTGCTAACAACTACTTTGTACTTTGCCATTACAAACAGCCCTTGGGATTCAGTGTGTTTGAAGAGCTGACATCATATTCTTACAGTGTGTGCAGAAGTAAAGATGAAACTGTAAGTTACAGGAGGATTTTCACCAACAGGTGGAGGAAACATGAAAGTTGATCCTCCAGACATTATTCATACATTAGAAAGTGAAATAGCAGATTACCTTGCAGTATGCTTAGATGCCACTGTGCAGGCTAAATATGGTGAAGAATAATAATATCCCTTTCTCTCTGATGAACTATTTAAGTCAGAAAAAAGACTAAAAAGTGTTTTAATTTCATCACTCTTGCCTTGTTTCACTATCTGTATCTCTAAGTCTTCCCAGGTAATTTAAAATCCATTTTAGGAAAATGAAAGAGAAAATATGATCAACAAAATAGAGAACTGTTATCCTAGATAAACCACTGTGTCTGTTATGTTTTTAATATATTTTCATTAGTTTCAGTGAATGGAATAAATCTCATTTGCACTTTCTCTTTCCCTTATGGCTATAGCTAATTTATCCCCCCCCCTCCCCTAAACTCTGCTCTGACAAAACATAAAATTAAACAGCTCTGCATGCCAGAGTTTCAGGTACTGTGTGAGAGCTGCTGCTGAGCTTTGCATATTCCATGACTTGTCCTAGTTTCATTATTTAGAGCAGGTGAAGAAGGTGATCCATTAGAGGAAGAAAATCTGCTAACCATTATTACTTAGACATCAGTCACTTTTGTCGCATAGTGGTATTATCATTTGCTCAATGGAAGATCATGGCATCAACTGCACAAATGTGTCTTGCTTTGGATAGTACTTGAACTTACTTATCAATGATTTTTCATATTATGATATGAATTGTTGGTCACTTTTCTGCAACTTATGCTATAATATATCCTTTAGTTTATTCACCCAATTAGCATACAGTTAAAACAGATGCTAATGGGAATACTTCTAGTTTTCATGAGCCAGTCTTTCTAGGATTGGTGCCTGGTATGCATTTTGCCATTTGCTTGTTCACAGTGGAGTATGCACTGTAGATTAAGGTTATTCTGGAGATTAATACAAATTGTGATGTAACTATATATGAATATGATCCTATTTATTCTTTAGTCCTAGAATATTTGGAAGTTTTTAAAAAAACTGAACATATAGTCTCAATTGTGTTTGAGAATGTAAATTCAAGAATCACATATTTAAATATAGGTCAGTTTTCAGTGGGAAAATAAGCAGACAGGTTCTTTGCCCTGGGACTTAAGAAAGGTGACCTTTCATCAGAGAAGACATCAGAGACAGTTAGTTTTCAACCAAGTTGCCACATGAAGAAAAATAGGGTGGTTTCTACTAAAGACTCTGCTAGAAGGTAGAGACAACCACCTATTGACCCAATTAATGTCTTGGGAGTTTTGCTGCTTGTTGTATTCTCAGTTTTTGAGGAAAAAACAATTTGTCTGGACCCCTGATTGTTATCCCTGGCTCTTCATCTGTGTGGGCACCAACCACAATGCTGAGGAGATCCAGACTATTTCAGGAGAGGCTAAAGAAGTCTGGATTTGAGAGTGAACGGCATAGTCAGCCAGGGGGTGATCTCACTTCTGTCATAGAATCATAGAATAGTTAGGGTTGGAAAGGAACTTAAGATCATCTAGTTCCAACCCCCC
>NDXB01005713.1:14013-33607 GCA_002631895.1 Agapornis roseicollis | reverse complement strand
TGGTTTAAACTTTCTTCCAATTTTACTCCAAAGTTAACTCCTTTTTCATGCACACCCAAGTCCTGAATCACAAAATGAGAGCTCTTCCTCCAAGTGACATCAGAAGTGGCTAGCTTAATCTAACCTTAGATGTATCCAGCTTTTCCTGCAGAAAAGCTGTGCTGTCTTACTTTGGGTAAGATCAGAATATAACTAGCTTTTCTATTTGAATTATCTCTCAGAATATGTGTTGCAGAAGACTCTATAATACAGATAAATGAGGAAAGCAGAATATATTAGCAGTTCACTTTCACTGTGCTGTACTGCTCAGGTAGATAACACAAAGCAGCCACAATCAAAACCTGTGGGTTAGCTTAATGCAATATCCCATAGTAGCTGCACCTGTCACGTAAGAAAATGTTTTACCTGTATGACATCATAGTACTAGCAATTAATATTTTTGCAGCAATGGAATTTCTACCTGAACTTGATTTTCACAACTGGTTGTGATGACTTTGCTAAAATGTTTTAAATTCTGGTGGAATTCTGCAGGCAGCAAAGGTTGCAGCATTTTGGACTCTGAAGTTTAGGTACAGAGAATGAAACCACTGCATGAAAATCACACTAAACATCTCTAATCAGCCACAGCTTGTAATTAGGCAAACAACTAATCACTGAAGTATCTCTGTGTTATTTCTCTCTGTTGGCCTGTAAGCCTCAGTGGATGCTTGTTGTATTTATTTGGCAGTAAATCAATGTAAATGTGCTTCAACCAACAACATGCTTTTTAATTCTGTATCTCAATTTCAAAGCAACTGCTTTTTCAGGTGATACTACTACTGATAGTTTCCTATGGTAGTGGTGCTGGCTTGCAAGCTGAATGTTAGAAGAAAATGCCCTCTGACCCTATGACTGGCAGGAAATTCTCTCTATTTTTTTTTTTTTTCTGTTATTTTTTTTTTCTTACTTCTTCCCACTAGTTAGAAATAACAATGAGAGGATTCTGTGCTTCAAAAGTGAATGTTATCTGTTCTGTCAATAGCTGAAATACATAAACTTCCTACAGCGANCCTTTTTCTGGCAGGAAATTCTTTTTTTTTTTTTTTTTTTTCTGTTATTTTTTTTTTCTTACTTCTTCCCACTAGTTAGAAATAACAATGAGAGGATTCTGTGCTTCAAAAGTGAATGTTATCTGTTCTGTCAATAGCTGAAATACATAAACTTCCTACAGCGAATCAATGACAGCTGAGCACCGACAATACCTGATTTGACTTAGATTAAAATTCTCTAAAGTGTCGTAGAGCTGCCATTAAAGGATGCTGGTAATTTTGAGGGGGTTTCACAAAAGACATGTGTGCATGATTAAATAATTAGAACATATCTATTATAATCAAAGACTCCAATAGGTTCATTCATTTAGTTTATCACAGATAACATCAGAAGATTACTTGATCACAATCCCTGACCAAGTACTCATGAGAAGAAGTACTTTTGGCACTGCTATTTGGTTTTGGTTTTGCTTTAAGTTTAGCAACCCACAATAACCAGTGAATGGAAGCAGACAAATTCAGTCTAATAAAGAAACAGGTTTTGAACTCCCATATTTTGATATAAAGAATGTGTGAACACCTAGCTAAACATCTCAATTCCTACAGTAAATGAATTCAGGCTAAAATAAGGTGGAAATACCTAATGACTAATGTAGTTAGCTCTGAAACAAAAACAGTGGATTCTCCGTCTGGAAAGATGCCTTGTGCTTTTAGAATATAACCATTTTAAACCAAAATATTTCATGGATAGCCTTATGGCTTCACATGTACGGAAATTCAGATTAATTAACCACAGCATTCCTTTGTGGGTTTACAGTAAATCTGTGAATTTAACTGTGTTATATTGTTACCCTTTTTTCTTATTCCATAATCTTTTCTAAAAGCACTGTAATTTTTGTTTTCTTCTTTCAGTTTAGCTCCTGATCATGACAACCATAAGCATGTGGACATCCATTTTAACTGAGTTCAGTTTGTCCATGCAGGACTTGGTGTATCATCTCTACAAAGGAAAAATGTTTTCCTAAATTTCTACAACAATCTAGTACATTGGAGCACGTATCTTCAGTGGACCACTTGGATGCTGCACAATGTGAATCGACGAAGAATAATAGGTATTTGAAAAGTCTGAAATATTTATACTGATGGGTTTAGAACTACCTTTTGCCTTTAGAACTATCTTTAGCATCTATCTGAAATTAAAAATGCAGCAACAGATTTCTGCCATAATAAAAACAAACAGACATAAACCCCAAATCTGTTGCATAGGTATTCAAATATTTGTTTTGTTAAAATATCAGAGCTATCACAAAGAGATATTTTAAATGTCCATTTTAATAAACAACAATGGTGAAATGGAAATGGGGAAATGGAAAAAGGCTGCAGTAGTGATATTTTTATATATTTATGCTTGGTAAAAAATGCCTAACTCAACATCTAGGAAACTAACTAGAAAAAAAGAAAAGGACATGGGGAAAATTTTCAACACTTAACAAAGTAGGCTTGTCTCATAGTTAAGATATCTTTATAAATTATTAGAAAACAGATGTTTCACCTGTACGTTTGTTTTTCTACTCTAAGGTCACAGGAAAAATAACCCTTATTGGTCCCCTTCAAAACTGGATGTGGGATGGGTAAGAAAATAGCAAACCAATTGGACAAAACGTTTTTGTTTGTTATGCAAAAGTGACAGGGGGAGACAGCCCAGCTGAAATAATAGAAATGGAGAAGGAGGGAACAACCCTAAAATAAAGCCCTTCACTATGTCTGGAATTTGCTAGGAAAATACATATTTTGAACAGCAGGGACAAATACAGGAAATATTTGTTCCATTAACATTTGACATCTTGTTTCATGCTGTATGAGAATTTTCTCATTAAATGTAATAAATAATTTAATTATAATTAATTAATCAATTAAATGTCTACACTTTCAAATTAGTCTCACACTTCAGCATTATGCAAAGAAAAAGCTATTCTTTTTTATAATGATGGTGCATTTTAAAGAAAAATACTGGGCTTCCTGGTCAGTAATCATTATTTTTCTCAACAGCAACCATATGAATAATTCAGGAAGAGAATGAAAAAAAAAAAAAAATGGAAAAAGAGAGACTTTTACTAGCCTTTTACAAACTTTTTGGTAAATAAATTATTTCTTCTATTTGAGTGAAAGCTATACAATAACAGGAAAACCAAACAATTTTGTTATTATTCAAAGATTTCTCAGTTTATTATTAAACTGAAAATTCCAAAGAATACAGCTGAATGGAAACAATGCTTTTTAATTTTTCTGCTTACCTTGTTTCAAGATTTTTACTTCTATGATGTTAGCTTAAAACTTAGAGATAGTGTGGAATAAAAAAAAAAGTATTACTGGATAGGACTTTATTTTCCATGCTTATTTTTTAAATATTGTATCCTAAAGGTCAAGCATATTATACTCCCTTGTGTAATAATACTGTCTTGCACATGGTACTGGAACAAAGAGTAAAATAACTTAATAGTCATAAATAAAAATATTTTCATGATAAGAACACCTAAAACAAACATTGCACTGACATCTGATGAACAGATGATATTATAAATGGTAGGCTTGTGCTTTCCATTAGTAGGAGTCTTATGTTTTCTATAGAGTGAACTGCAAAACAGCTTTTCATGATTTCTAAAAAGTGAGAAAGAGGATGAATATGCAAGCAGAAAGAAAACTGTGTTTATTAGTGTTTGGAGTTTGGAGGCCCCTGTAGTCTAAACAAGACATAAAGCTCCTGTGTTTGCTATGATACAGCTTATAATTTATGTTGTTCCAGCATTAGCATTGGATGCCTTTAGGACGATTTGAAAATTACCTGCGTTGGTTAAAAGAAAAGGCAAAGCTGGACTTTGTTGCTGTGAAGGAATGGGTTCTAGAGAAAAGATACCTATATAAATAAAAATAACTTATTTACATTGATGCTTTGGTTCTTCACCTGATTATGAAGAGAAATGATTCAAAATGAAATACTTTATCCCTGTAGCTATGGCAAAAAAAAAGTCATTCCTTTGTGAGTGTAATAATGTTAAGCAACGATAAAGTCATACAAACATGTAATGAATACAGATCAAAGGTAATAGCTAAATAATTTGTGCTACATAGGTGTATGAAACACTAATTTAAAAACGCAAAGCAACCAAAGGGAATATCAATGAGAAGTAACCTAGAGCAAGAAAAATTCATTTAGATGAATTGGGTTATATTAAAGTTTTATTGTTGGTTTGGTTTTTTTTTTTGTTGGTTTGTTTGTTTGTTTTTTGTTTGTTTGTTTTTATCCTTCAACAAGAGAAGAAATATACTTTTCAAATTAAGAGTATTATATTTTTATCTTCAGAAAAATAAAAAAATTAGTACCTATTCCTTCAGGAGGGATTTATCTTAAAAACTGCTGGTTTCTTTCTTGTTCCAAGCAAAGTCTTTCAAATTTAGATAAAGGAGGAAAAAGTTCTACACTGGTAAAAAGTAAAGATGAAATATACCTAGATGTTTCCGTCTCTTCACTACCAGTGACAAAGTAATTTCATTTGAGTTTGCCCACTCTTGGTGAATGGCATGTTGAGTAATTACATACATTAAAGGTCACTTAGAAATGTAACTTGTTTGCTTATTTTAAACTCTGTCTGTGGAGCAGCCAATTTCACATCCATAGTTGCTCCTCAGCTGTGTTCTAATTGCACTTATTTAATACCAAAGAGACAACAAACTGCCTGTATCCAAACGTTATCTTGAGCCTGCTCAGCAAAGTGAATGGTATATTTCAGATTTAGCCCAGCAACTTCAGGATTTCTCTTATTGATATTGATTTGACATTGGCATAAACCAGAGCAAAGTTCACAGTAACGGAGCTTGTTGTAGATCAACTTATTCTAGCACAAATAACCCTGAATTAAAGAAAAACCTAGAATACATCCCAAACAAAAATATGATGATCCTTTGTCTGACTAGTGAGCTTTCTGATGTGGGATGTCTTTAAAACACTCCCTTATGAAAATAGTTTTAACATCATTGCATGCATGGCCAAATATTTTATTTATTAAAGTCTATCTACTCATAACCATATATATGCATAAATGCATGTGTCTACATATATCCATATTCAATATTCCCAAACTATATGTTCACAAAGATGAAAGCTAATTGATTAATTCAATTACACGATATGTACATGAATAAAAGGTACTTTTAAGAAACTGATATGAATATTTAAGTAAACACAAAGGAACACAAAAGGATAGTATTGTAAGTTCAAGGACCACACTAAATTTCTAAAAAGCTTGGAATCTAAAGATCTATGCAAAACTATAATGGTGTGTATTTCTTCAGTTTTACATAGAAATATGTGATTATGTGAATATATATGATCAAAATACAAAATACTTAAGAGAATGTTTGAGTGTCACCTGAATGGGAGCTGGAAAGAAAATTCATTTAATGTTTTTGCTGCAGCCTCCAGGCCCTATATGAAACAAGTGTGCAAATAAATATTTAAATATAAGGGAATTGAAAACTGACCTCAGAAGAGAGCTAATTTGTGGGAAGGTGAAGTTTAATGTTAGTTCTTATTTTACATCACCTCATTCTCCTGTTTTGTAATTATGCTGTGTTATGTAGTTATGTTATTTGTTCAAATTACACTTAAATTACAATCAAATATTATTACTGGCACTTGGTACATTGCATGATATATGCAATTGCCATTGTGTCAAATATGAACGAGGTTGAATAATACCATGGAATTAGTACTGTATTAAATACTTGCAGAATATGACTTTTAGAATTTGGCTTGCTGAACTTTCTTTTTTTCTCTTCATTTTGGAGAAGCAATTAGTAGCATACAAAACCTGTGTCTTAGAAACATAAAACTTTTGGGTCACAGAAAGTACAGTTCCTGTAAAATGAAGCTTCTTTTTCTTTGATCTTTTTGTGCTATTTTAAAAAGTTTTTCATATAGTCAAGTGCTTCAAGATTATCAGACAAGAATTTATGTCCCTTACAGTGCCTTCACAAAAGTCTTCTGCTATATAAATGTGCACTTATCTTTCTAAAATAAATAATTTAATAGTTATTTAATTATAAAAATCTTTTACTATGAAAAATAAAATAAAGTGCCCTCTTTTTTTTCCCCAACGCAACAGAATCTCTAGGTATGAAGCCAAAGTAGAGTAGTGTGATTCTACAGAAGTCAGAATTTCATAGGTTTATATCATTTGAGGATTACTAAATCTGCTTTACCTGACAGTAACAAACACTTTCCTAATTTATTTTGGGTTAGCCTGGACCTTTAGAATATTTCTTTCATCTTTTGGTTTTGTTTGCTTTTATTCTTTCTCTTATTTTTCATCCAGAACTTCAATTTTGGTTGCCTTATCTTTGCAATTTATTTCAAATATTCAGAATACCTGACCATAGTGTATTTTCTCTATAAAATTAATGACTTATTATTGAGATTTCTGGTAGTAAGCCCTTGTAAGTGGGGTTTGAATGAATGGAAATTCTCCAGCTGTGTTTATTAGTTAATAATATTGTTTATGTTGTCAGTTTGCCAACTAGCAAAATGTCTACTTGCTTTTTTATAAAAATAAAATAATTGTTTCTAAAGTGTACATATATATAAGGGTTTTTATTGTCAGCTGGATTTTCACTGAAGTTTTTTTTTAAAAAATCCTGCCATACATGTACTTTGCTCATAAAATGCACTCAAGCAAGTAAAAAAACAAAAAGATACTTAAAGAGCAGAAGATTATTCATATTTTGTAACAATGTAAATCTAGAGAGTAAAATAAAAGTGAAGAGGAAGGTTATAACCATAACTTACTGCTTACTGTCAGGTTAGACACATCAAAAGAATAAAAAAGGGTTTAATTGTCTTCCCAGGCTTACTTTGTTTATTTATTTCATAGCTAATGCTGAAGTCTTCTAGGTATGGTTCGGTTTTGTATTCCTACAATGAAAACCTTATGAAGGTTCTCTACTTGATTGTCTTCTTGATCTTCTTTTTAGTAACATTTTGCTTTCCAGTCCTGTATGTCACTCCTCTGTCTTTTCTACATTCCCAGGTGGTCTCAGTCCAAGCTAGCCACAGCCAGTCATTACTAGCTTGCAAAGTGATTCTTCAGACTTGGTGATAAGGACATCAGCGGCATTTGCTTCCTGTAATCTGAATTCCTCTGTTGTAACCATCAATATAAATGTGCATTATCATTTCTGTTAAATCCTGAACAGATGCAGTGACATAATGCAGCCCTGCTGAACTCCTTCCCAGATGTTAAACCTTCCTGCTGTTCCTTTTGTTGTTGAAGCTGCTGCTTCCTACTCACATTAAAGTAAGGGCAGTGAATGCCCACATTTAAAAAATGTTAATTGACTACAGATTTATGTAAGATACTTTATATAATACGCTGTTGTTTCTTTGTCGCAACCATTTCCCTCTTTTTATTACCAATTAAATCTGACATCTGACTTTTATTATTTTTATGAAAATTTGTCAAGTTTAAAAGTTTCATCGAATTAATGAATTAAGGATGTAAATTGAACAGGACCTCACAGTTTGACCTCTTCTTATTAACCACATCTTTAGTTATCTCTCCAAAGATTTTAGTGGCACAGTGTTTCTGCTGTCAGAAATAAATTTTTGGAGGTGAAAATATAACAACGAAAAGGCAAAAACTATACTATTTGAAGATATGGTCACAGCAGCTGAGCCAGGCTCTGTGTCTACTTTTAATATTCTCGCTACAGATTTTTCTGTATTCTCCACTGTTGAACAGCTTAAATGAGAAAGCATGTTTGTCAGAATCAGTATATTTCAGTGTATTTGCTTCAGCCAGGCCACGTTAGAGGAAAAAGCTGAAATATGGAAGTCCTTTACCAAAAGTTTCTGCTGTGTTTTGGTCCCAATCTCTGCATTCATACACAACTTTCATTTTTTTGCCAAGTTCATTCAAAATACCTCTAGAAGATATCTTCAGCCTTATTTAAAAATATCAGGTTAAATGAATTCATCATATATTTTGGAAAGGCTTTTTTTTAGTATATAGTGGACTTCAACAGTAAGCTATCACATTTAATTTTGAAAGTTCTCTAAAGAATATTTATCTAGCTTCTCCACCAATAAAATTGGGTTGTTTTGTTCTGTTCTAAGCAAGGTCTTGAAAAATGCCAAAGTACAAAATATCCTTTTTTCATTTGTAGGCACTTTTAAGGTGAATATTGATGGAGTTTCTCTTTAATAACTTATATGGATCAAGGTTTCAAAAAATGAATTCTTATTCTAACAAGAGATTATCATAAACCTGAGGAAAGAACTCTGGACAGCACAAAATATACACATGGAAGTCTCACCATTGTAATATTAAGAGGCAAGAAAGTTTCTCCTTTATTAAAAATAATCGGTTTTGTATCACTGCTTTGCTCTTCTATCAGGTAAACATAGAAAGCAATTATACAGCATTTACCTGTGCTTCAGTACTTTTAGGTTAAATAAGCTATGCTGCTGCACAATTTACTTTTATTCTTTGCAATCCTACAGAAGTAGCAAAAATAATTTTTTGGAGTATGCTATTGAAGTAATCTTGATTGGTTTATTGCATAATGTATTTATTTGGGAAATGAGTATGACTGTCTGGCTGGCTGACTTGGCTTTCTGTGTGTATACCATCATTGTAGCTTGTGATTTACCAAAATAACTTTCAACAGGGTTTCTTGCCTTTTGTGCCTCACCCTTACATCATGAAAATGAGAAATATTTGCACAGTTCTGAGTTATCGTCATGTTGGTGCACTATTTTATTTAAATGATTAGGAATAGTACCAGTAACAAAGTTATGTACTTTGCAGTTTATTTTTCACTCTCTCCTTCTGCTGTCAAAGCTGCTAAAAAGTGCTTCAGCAAATATATCTGTAAGAATTAGTGGTATCTGATGTTGGACAGAAATGCAAAGATGTTTTTCTGTTAGGAGATATTTTTTTTTTGTTTCTCCATAATCATAGAATCATGAAATCATAGAATAGTTAGGGTTGGAAAGGACCTTAAGATCATCCAGTTCCAACCCACCTGCCATGAGCAGGGACATTTCACACTAAACCATGTCTCCCAAGGCTCTGTCCAGCCTGGCCTTGAACACTGCCAGGGAGGGACCACTCACAAGTTCCTTGAGCAAGCCATATGAGTGCCTCACCAACCTCACAATAAAGAACTTCTTCCTTATCTAAACCACAGAAATCTCTTCAATCACACAGTTATGTTTTCAAACATATATTTAAAAATCAACTATGTTGGCTGGAGGTATCTTGTCTGCAACACCAGAAAGGGCTTAGAACAAATCTTTGGCATATGCTGTCTTAGAATTTGCTAGTGATTTTATTTATATATAAAACATAGTGCCAATTTATACCCAATTGTCTGGTTATTTCTGAAGACTACCCTGCACTTTCTGGATCATAATATTTTGTGACATCAACACAGTCAAAAAATGATAGAACTGCTCTAGTGATAATCAGGCAAACATCCAGAAAGATGTGGATTGATATGAGAGGATGCCCTGACCCAGGTGCTAGACCTTGCACTTAGCTTTGTTTAACCTCATTGAGGTTTGCATGGGCTCAGCTCTTGAGCTTGTCCACATCCTTCTGGGTGGCATCTCCTCCCTCAGGAATGTCAACTACATCATTCACCTTGGAGCCATCTACAAATTTGCTGACCACCACCATGTGGATAAGACCATCTAGCCAATTTTCATCCACTGAACTGTCCACATATCAAATCCATGTCTCTCCAATTTAGAGAAAAAGATGTTGTGGGGACTGTGTCAAAGGGTTTACAGAAATCCAGATAAACAACATCCATTGTCCTTCTTTTCACTGCTGATGTAGTAACTTTATAATAGAAGGACACTAGGTTGGTTGGGTAGGACTTGTCCTTGATGAAACTGTGCTGGATGTCATGAATCACCTTTCTGTCTTCCATGTGCCTTAGCATAGCTCCTAGAAGAATATATTCAATGATCTTCTCAGGCGCAGATGAGCTGACAGGTTGATAGTTCCCAGGGTCCTCCTTTCTACCCTTTTTAAAATTGATATTGACCTTTTTCCAGCCACCGGGGACCTGACCTGACTGCCGTGACTTCTCAAATATCACAAAGAGTGGCTTAGCAAATACATCAGCCAGTTCCCTCAGGAATATAGGATGGATTTTGTCAGGTCCCATAGATTTGTATATATTCAGGTTCCTCAAATGGTCATCACTTACAGTGGGAGGCATTTTGTTCTCTCAATTCCCATTCATGCACTCAGAGGTCTGTTGAGAGAGTATGCCAGTGAAGATTGAGATAAAAAAGTTGTTGAGTATCTCAGCCTTCTCTTTGTCTGTGGTTAGCAGTTTACCAGTCTTCCTTAAAAAGGAGGAGCATACTGTCTTTTACCTTCCTTTTATGTAGAAGCTCTTGTTATTCTTTGCATCCCTAGTCAACTTCAGCTCCAGCTGCATCTTGGTCTTCCTAATCCCATCTTTGCACAGCCAGGCATTGTCCCTGTATTCTTCCTAGGACACCTGTCCCTGCTTCAACTGCCTCTGCATTTTCATCTTGCCTTTTAGTTTGACCAGCAGGTCATAACTCGGCCATGCTGGCTTCTTGCCTTCATTACCCAATTTCTTACACTTGGGGATTGTGAACACTTGTGCTCTGTGAAAAGCATCCTTAAAGATCTGCCAGCTCTGTTCTGCTCCCTTGACCATGAGGGCAGTTTCCCAGGGGATTCTATTGATTAACTACTTGAAGAGCTGGAAGTTGGCTTTCCTAAAACTCGGGGTCCTGACTGTACTCTTTCCTGTCCCACCTCCCTGTGGATTGTGAAGTCCACGAATGCATTTTCACTGCAGCCCAGGCTGCCTCCAATCTTGACATCACTGATTAGCTCATTTGCACTGGGAACCATTGGTAGGGTTTTCTATTACTTGGCTTAAGAAGTTATTCTCAATGCACTACAGTAATCTCTTGCTTATAGCTCACCATGCTACTTTTCCAGAAGAATCAGGGTGGTTGAAATCCCCAAGCAGGACAAGAGCTTGTGAGCACAATGCCTCCTGTAGCTGGAGCGAGAATGCTTCAATAGCCTTGCCCAGACTTGGCAACCTGTACTAGACACCAACCACAAGGTTTCCTTTGTTGCTTCAGTCCCTGATTCTTACCCACAAGTTTTAAAACTGCTCGCGGCTATTCTTCAGAAAAAACTTTTCATTCTATCCATCTTTATCCCCTTCAGCTTTTCTTCCTTGCCTATCCCTTCTGAACAGCCTGTAGCCATTGACAGCCACACTCCAGTCATGAGATCTGTCCCACCAAGTTTCATAATCATTCACCAGATCATAGCTTTCTAGTTTTGTGGTAGCTTCAAACTCCTTCTGTTTGTTGCCCATGCTGCATGCGTTGGTGTGGAGCTGGGCTGTCAGTCTCATTACCTTCTTATAGGAATGCCTCTTAATTCCTTTGAAGTGTTTCACTGGTGTTTCCATGTTAGCTCTTGTTATTTCAAGTGCCCCTTTCTCATCTCCAGAAGATATCAAGTTTGCTCCAGTGTGACCAACAGGTCTCAGAGGTACCAGCTGGAGGTCCTCACCAGCACCCTGCTCCTCTAACCTTTCATCTTGTCCTGCAGCTTGTCATGGGCGAGCTTGTTCTTGACCCCTTCCCTCATTGTGTCTAGTTTAAAGCTCTGTCAATAAGCCCCACCAGCTCATGAGCAAAGACCCTCTTTCTTCTTTGAGAAAGGTAAACCCCATCTGACACCAGCAAACCTAGTGTCATGTATGCCATCCTGTTATCAGAAACACCAAAATTGTGGTAGTGACACCAGCCATAGAGCCATGTATTAATGGACTGGTTCTATATGTTTCTTTTAATGTCAGTGCCTGCATCTGAAAGAAGAGAAAATAACCTGCACCCCAGATCCCCTTACCAGTCATTCCAAGGCCCTGAAGTCTCTTTTAATCTCCCTTGGATTACAAGGTCACAGCTTGTCCTGGGTTCAGCAGTTGCAGTCAGTTTTTCTTCTTTTTAGTAGCTGGTGTCTTGACTTAACCCGGGAACAAGGCTGATAAGGCCGATGGTTTTGGTTGTTGCTAAGCAATGTTTGCCCTGACCAAGGACTTTGTGAGCCTCATGCTCTGCCGGGGAGGAGGGGGGGGCGGGAGGAAGGAGGGACAGGACCCAAACTGACTAAAGAGGTATTCCATACCATAGCACATCATGCCCGGGATGTAGCTGGGAGTTACCCGGAAGGAGAGGGAACTTCCCGGTCAGGCTCATTTTCGGCGGGTGGTATCGTACCTTCTTCCTTTGTTTTCCTTATTGTTATTATTATTGGTGATAGCAATAGTGATTTGTGTTATACCTTAGTTACTGGATTGTTGTTATCTCAACCCGTGGGAGTTGCAGCCTTTTGGTTCCCCTCCCCCCACCCCTTTGGGAGCAGGGAGGAAGGAGGGGAGGGCAAGAAAGGGGGGGGTGGGAAGTGAGTGAGTGGTCGAGCTGTGTGGCTGTGTTTAAACCACGACACAGCTTCATCACCGCTCACATGGAAGACCAGTAATGAGTAATAGTCCAAGGGCCATACAAGGCTAGGAAGTTTTCTAGTGATGTCCTTAAGAAGACATTGTTAGGATCTCCCTATAGACATCCATGTCCCTGGGGCCTAAGAAGGATCTCTTAGTCTCCAAGGAGGCAGCAGACTTGCCTCTGAGGCTGGTCTGTCTGGTGTATTGGACCTTCTGTTCCTCTCAGAATGAAATCACCTACAACTGTAACTCACCTCTTCTTCCTTATTATGGTGGTCATAATACAGGGGGTATGCCTTCCTAACCCCATCACCAGCTGCAATGTAGATAGACCCTCATCCTTCTCATCCATTGACTGACATAAATAACTGCTGATTTTCTGAGAGAAAAAGTCAGGGATCTGACCACCATAAGGGACATTTTTGCTTACATAATGAAAAAAATTAAGAGAAGAGGTTGATATTTTTATATCAGATATGTTGAAACTAAAATTCTTTTTTATACCTGTGGGTTAAGAAGTTAGAAGAGAGGTAATGTCATCAGCTACTACTAACCACGTTTGCTGGATAAGCTTTGGGTGAAGTGAAAATGGAAAACCTCAGTGTCTGGAAGGCAGACATGAAGAAATACATACAAAACCAGTGTCTATTTTATTATGCCAGAAGATAAATTAAAGAATTTAGACACTGATGCTTGTTCAATATGCAGTACAAAAGATATCTTACAAGTAGTTCTATTCAAATTGCATAATTGGCTTCTTTTTAAAACATATATATATACAAACTGCACAACAACGGCTGTAATTTTGCCATCCTTCCGTTTTATGCACTCCTTAGGCTGAAATTTTGTGAGTGGGAGAGTGTGTATTCAACCACATATTTAGTATTATTTTTGTAGATTTCTATCTCAAAGCATATAACCTCAAGTATATGTATATGTATATATTCACACAAACATATGTATGTAATTATACTGGAAGATGTTGGTATTTTTCTCTCTGTTCTATTCTCATGCTTGCTTAACTTAATAAACCAGGTCATATTTACATATATGTCGAGAAGCAGTCAATTTTGAAAAGTAAGCTGGAAAGATACTCTACAGATGCCAGCACTGATGTGACTTTCTGGTTTGGTTTAGTTGTTGTTTGTTTGTTTTCACATCAGTGTGCTACTTCCTTTTCAAATCTGTAATATTTCAGCTGCAAACAAGTTTGTGATCAGAATGCCAGAGACCCTAGGGAGAATATATGTGTACTGTTGGACATTTGTTGCCTTTTCTAGCTACAATCTGTCTTTGCTCATATGTTCTGTGGGAAAAGCAGTCCATGAGTACTGAAAAGATCAATACGTGTTTGAGTCTTTCTGAAGTTCTCAGTGTCTATTTCAAGACCAGAAAAATGGGAAGGCCAAGGACCATCTCTAAATCACTGTCAGACTGCTGCATGGTGACTGTATTTCGTGATGCACTGTGGGACTCCAGGGGAGTGGAACTGCACTGTCAGGGGAACACGTTTCCAGCTTTATGCAGTGCTATTGCCAAACTAAATAAGCAAAATATGAAATTCAAATAAAATCTATTAATAGAAAGTAATTAATTACCAGCTTGACCGAAATGTATAAATAATTCCTTAAAAGCTTTGCCACCTAATGGTTTTAAAAGGAAATGTTTGAATAGCTTTGTGGTCTCAAAGTAATAAGATACTATTAATCTCTAAACAAACTTCTGCATTGACATTCCAGTTGAATGGTCAATACCAAAGTATCAAATCATTCCCAGCCTGAAGATAATGTTGAGACTACATCTGCAATACTGCAGCCTTCATTAGGCTGTCTTTCTAAGTGATTGATGGTGAGAGTTAACAACATTTTTTCCCTCTGCAAAACTTTGCAGGAAACATTCCAGTATGATTCATACCAGTGACTTAAAGATAAAAAGCTGATAATTGTGACCAGAAGCCAACTCGATTCACACAGCTGTGTAAATATGAACTAATTAACCTACAATGCAAAGTTCGAGACTTATGAGACTTCAAACTATCTGTTCCCTTGAGAGATAAGGAGTTGTATATTGGCTGTGTGCTCTGGAACAGAGAACATACCGTCAACAAATTGTTGAGATCTGAGAGTATTTTTCTAGAATCACAGCATTTCTTCTGAAAATGACAAGGGAGATTTTATCCTAGATCAGATTAGTATCCTGTCAAGGTCAATAATCTCTCCAAGAGGCTAAATAATTCTGTAATTGGCTGGGTATCTAGTCTGTAAGACAAAATCATTAGTTACTGATTGTCAATGTATTGAGAGCATAGGAGAATATTTCTGCTTACTACAGGACACCTTATGCCTTGTGGTTTTATGTTCATATATCTAATATTTTGTTTTATAGCTTCAGTTTATTCTTAATTTTTAGTGTTTAATTTGGGATATTAATGCCTAGACTATCTCTATAATAAGGACAGTCAGAGTTCCATAATTTCACTTGTGCCCGTTACTTACTTCACAAATAAGTAGATGTTTTACAACAGATTGAATTAATATATTTTTAAAAGTTTTAAACTTGATAATCTACCATGAGTTCTCTAGGTATTTTTTGTGGCAGATTGTTTTGAGTGATGGAAATTAATCCAGATTTAACCAAAAGGAAATCTCTGTTCAAGTATAAGACATAGAGTTAGTAATCAGTTTGCATTAGGATAGGCAAAATAGTTTTTTAATGCGGTATCTCCCCCCTATTCCTTAAGTCTTAATCATAGTATTAGGAAAACACTTTGCAACTGATGTCAAATTATATGGCTTTTGAAATTAATATAAATATGAAAGTTTAAATCACTTGAGCACCTGTCTTTCTGGCTGTCATATAGAGTACTTTATTAAACTTTTAGCTATGTGTTATCTACTTATGAAAGAATTAAATCCACAAAACTTGACTGAAACATCTTAATTTTCTATAACATGCTTTAGATTGAGCTCTTCCTCTGTAGAAGAAAATCTGCAAATTAAAAAAAAACATATAATGCAATCATATGAATTTAGTATATTTTCTTTTTAAATTAAAAAATATTGTGAATGAATAAAACCCCAGAACTAATTTCTCCAACAGAAAACCAGCTGTTTCAAGATGGACAACCAATAGCTTCCGAAACCAGGTAATGTAACAAGTAATGCTTGAAGTCCTGTGAAATAATATGTATTTTATTTCGCACTGTTAATTGCTATATTCTGCCAGGGAATTTGGCATAGGATCAGTGACTTTCCTATCCTCTATTGAGTTTCAAATACCATGAGAAAGGTACTAAAGTGATGAAAATCATATAGTATTGGTGGCTTTCTGTTGCATTGGTGAAGTGAATTTTTATTGTATTAACAAAACTGGAATTTCAATTGCTGTAACAACTAGACAAAATGATCAAAAATAAAAGCTCTTAAAGAAATCAGTGAAGAACTCTATATGGATAGTCAATTCAGTATGATTCCACTCTCTGTCTCCATCTACATTTCTCACCTTCTGTATATAGAATGTTATTTTGAAATGGAGAATAACTCATGAAGTAGGTATGTTCAGTGACAGTTGTCATATCGCACAGCATTCTATTTTTATTACAAAATCTTGGTTTTATTTACCTAGATCAAGTTAATATTGACTGCATGTGTGCACATGCATCTTTGTATGTGCAAACATATGGGTAATACATGCTTAGTAATATACATTCATCCAAACTCTTGCTTCTTACTATGCTTCCTGTTTTGGCTAAGAATCTATTTCTCTCAGCTACCAGATGGAATCCTTCTGTTGTTCAGAAAGTTCCAAATTCCTGCTCGTATTTGCTCAAAATAGCTTGGAAGTGTAAGGAAATAACACTTCCTGGGTTGTCAAAAAATGAGTTTCCAGTTAGAATAATAATATTAAAAAATTTCAGAATAAGAAGTAAAATTGTCACTGTTTTCTCATACATGCTCATATCACAGCATTATTCTAAAAAATCTGGAGTTTGCTATGTTGAAAAAGACATATGCTCCAGCTCATTGGACAGCATTTATGAATTGGATTTTATGGATGGAAGGGAAAAAATCATGACAATAATACCCTCAGACATCTTTATACTCTCATTTCTATGTGGCTTTCCTTGGTCAATGTCCAGGTCGTTTGTTGAAATGCTCTTTGCTCCATTGCAAGCATCAGCAAGAGTCCCACTCTCAGAAATCCTTTGATTGCCAGTTTCTCATTCTTTCTCATGCTGAAGTTTTACACCAACTAACCTTTTTCTAGCTTATAAAATCTTTGTGTCTCTCACCCATTTTCACACATGCATATTCCTCACTCCTCCAGTTGTAAGAACTCCTTTATTAACTTCTTGCTTTGTATGCCCATTCTTGAGATTTCTGTCCTTGAAACACCTTGTCAGGCTGTCAGAAACCCTGCTAGCCTAACAGCCTTGTATAGATCGTTTTGCATTATCCAGCAATACCATTATGCTCCACCTCTTCAGCTTGTTGAACATTAGATGTCAGATTTTCAAGAGAAGAAGCTGTGAAATGTTTCTTTAAGTTTTGTCCCTTTACACTTATAAATTAAACACAACATGGTTCCCTCAGAAGTTAGAAACTAATCTCTGCAATGCCTTTTCTGTTGAATCTACCATCTTCAGACAACATGCATAAATCTCATCTCACATATAACAGACATTATTTTGCTACTAATTACATTTACTACTAACATGCAAGTATGCCAGTGTCATTTTTTGATGTCATAAATATTTATCTTCAATCTGAAATTGCTGATCTCGACATAACTAAGTAGTGTTTTTTTTCTCTAAACCAGGAAGAGTGTGTAAGTTTTATCATTATTAGGTATATCTACATCTTTCTCAGAAGTCTCTTTTAGAAGTAGTATCAAGCAAAGTAATAGTTGTGTTGTTGTCAGAGGTATTCAGTAGTACAGAATATAAACAAATTGACACTCAGAATACCTTTACAATGCCCTACCTCCTAAACCTTCAGCTTGTGATTTAATATTTTGAAAATTACTATTAAACCAATGTGAGACTTTCCATCCGCATTGCATTTCAGCAATGCTGTGAAAGTAAAAAACATTTGTGAAGCTGAATTTGGAAACTTCTAATGAACGTGTAGTGATGCAATGGCTGGCAACCATAGTTCTATAGAGTACAGAGTAATAGGTCCTGTGCCAAAAAACAAGCATAAGGCATGGACACTCCAGTATATAAGAACACTATAGTTATGATTAAGAAAGAAAAATTAGTTTTACTGGGTTTAGAAAGCTTCATATTCATAGTTTCTGATCCTGGAATCCTGCACTGCCTATTTGCTGATAGCAAAATGTTGCTGTATTATTTTAATGACACTGTCCACTGCAAAATAAACATGTGGGATAACATTATGAGATGTGGAAACAAAAGAATGAAATTCTTAATGTGCATAAGGTGTAGTGTATTTTGTCAGTGTACCTCAGTAATGATGGTGCCATGAATTTGTAAGTAAATCCATGAATTAAACTCTATAAAAAATCAAAAGATAAGGATATTCCTGCAGCAATTTACTTCTTGATCTGCAAAAAATCTGTTTCTACTTCCAAAAAAATGCAAAATGCAGAGAAAGTTGTCAGAACAAACAGAAAGTGGTAAACAAATTACATAATTATCCTCTGAAATTGCGAGAGCAGCTTTTTCAGCAAAACATCATTTGGTCTGATTGTGAATTCTCTTGTAATTTGTGATTTCTCTTGTAATTCTACATGTCTTAAATCTTACAGTTATTGTAAAAATAGGTAATAAACCCCATCACAAGTGCTTAGTGAAGACAGAACTATAAAAGAAGGGAACACTGTAGCTTGTGTACCAACCTGGAGAAAGAAGTATAACTATCTTTCAAGAATAGAGCCAGGAATAGGCAGAACAGCCCATTTCTCCTGTTAGGTGATGCACTTTCCAAACATGACCTTTCCAGGCACAAATAAAATCATTAGTCTTTTGTCATTGGTAATATCTCCTAGCCATAGTACATAAATGTGCTGATAATGCCAGAGAATTCTTGACTTGTTTGTATAATTTTTCAATGGCTCTCTCAAGCTGAGTCATGAATACAGATACTTTCCGACTTTGCTTACAAATCCTAACTTTTCCTTTTAACCAAGTTTGAGAGCAAGATAGGCCATGTATGCATGGGTTCTTATGTTTTTAAACTGGCAACATACATATACTTTCTAAAGAGCAGGTAGCTTGTCACTAGTTGCATACCTTAATCTGGGGGGAGGGAAAAAACCTTAAATCCTTTGACTTGCCAGATGTTCACGTACATCCCCTGAAGCATTTTTTCCTGATATAAAGTGAAGAGTCTGGCTTGGTCCAGCAGTGGGTTATCAGGTTTAATTTGTTTCCATACATTAGTCTCTCTGGCAGCATACCAGCTATTTGCAGTTGCCACCTGAATTAAAAATATAACAAGTTATTTTTTTTGCAAAAGCAGTAATATGAAGAAGAGTTTTTTCTCGAGCAGTACGAAAGGTCATTTGCCCTGGAAGTCTTCATGAGTGAGATGATAAATGAGAGGCGAAAGAGCATCCTACAGCTCTGCAGAGCAGCACTACGTGCTCCTTGGCCAAGCCAGTACAAAAGACACCAAACAGAGGTATGTGTACTCTGCTGCCTCTCATCTCCATTGCCTCCCACCAAAGCTGACTGCCACAGGCCATGAATAAGCTCACAATTCAGAGACAATACATTTCCAGTTAGTGGCTCCAAAAAATTACATCCTGGTTTACTGTTACAGGATCTTCCCTCCATCACATGCATGCGCTTTTAATAGCATACGGATTTCCAAGAGCGCAGAAATATTTCTAAGTTCAATTCCTTACCCTAAAAAAGGGTAAAAAAAGGGAAAAAGAAAACAGAAAACCAAAAAAGAAAAAGAAAATGAAAAAGAAAAAGAAAACGAAAACGAGAAAAAGAAAAAGAAAACGAAAACGAGAAAAAG